>PNEQ01131657.1:30408-64824 GCA_003012365.1 Medauroidea extradentata
AAACATGACTCATGCGGCGTTACCTCGCTCTGAGGCGTTCCATGTAAGGCTTGAAGTGCAAGCGAGAGCGCGGAACGAGCGACAAAGAAGTACAATCGGCCTTTGCGTTCGGCAGCGTTCGACATCCGTCTCTCTCCTACTTGAGTGAGCGATGCGTCTGCGTGAAGTAAAAACTATTAAATTGTAAAAAAAAAAAAAATTGACATAATTGTATTTCTGCGTACAAATAAATATAACTTGATCAATTTCATTGTGATTTCCAATTACTTCCTTCTCTATATACATCCAAATCTATTAAACAAATGAAATTAAAATTTTCTTTTGAAAAGTGATACCATTCCATCAGTGTTTTCTTAAGACGTTGTCACGTTCAACTATCGTCAGTAAACCGACTTTACAGACAACCAATTTTTTAGCACTCGTTAGTAGCTTGAAAATCATGTTTTTTAACTATCGGACGGCATTTTTAAAACCACACAGTTCGAAGTGTGACTTCTTTTCGTAGATAAACGCATTGGAAACATTTGTAACAGTTACACAAGTACTTTCCGTACCTCGTTACAGCACGTCTCATGCGCCAGGTCCATTAAATAGTCAGTTCTCCACGAATACTTGTGTTACAATTTGTTGACTTACGTCTCCATTGCGTTATTGTTTACTGTTCGTACGTACTTATATCAAACAGTCTAATAACAGTTCAAACAGGATATTGTACACGGCCTACGATGTAGTCTTGCTGTTGGTAACAAAAACGTTATTCTCGCTGTATTTTAAAACTAGAGAGAAGTAAAATTCGTGGGTTCACTGAGATGTAGCCTAGCCTCCAAGAAAATCTGTGAACTGAAGCAAACATTAGCAGCTCGCTGACACAGTGAAATGGGCCTGCATTTAGTTGCATTGTTATTATTGGCTCAGCAACTTCAAGGATGTGTCAAATAATCAACTGCCAATTGTGAAAGTGGCCCGAACTTATAGTTGCTGGAATGATAGCTTGCGACTGAATGATAACGCGTATGTTTTCTGGTCCCTTCTAAGAATATGTTGTCACTTATAAGAGCATTGCCTCTTATAAAAGGAAATGATCATATTATATATTTGTATTAATTTTAAATAATTGAGTAGTCCAGTTCCAAAACTCGTCTTGTCCACTTTCACTAAAACTGAGCAAATCGCGAAATACTGATTTGCGAGCCAATTTGTGACATGGCAAAAGCAGTTTTTCAAAGTGTATCTGTTATTGATTAAGGCGAGTTTCGGAAACTATCATCACGTCAACTTCAGCCCATGTTTTAAAGCTACACAAAACTGTTCAGAACTCATTTTTCCTTGATGATGGACAAGACGAGTTTTGGAACTGGACTACTCAATTATTAAACTATGTCTTGCAGAGGAAGCAAAAGTAAATAAAACAATAGCCGATATTTGGCTTATGCGGTGATCACTAGGTAAATCAATATTTAACAATTGAAGTATCATATTTAGCTACGACAACTGAGCGTCAAAAACATACTATCGCTCATGTATCGAAAATCGAGAAATATTCAGTTGAGTTTATTAAACGAACATATCAGTTATTGTGCATTATGATTCTTAAGCAACGCCAAACTGCTTTTATTTACGACGTTACCACACATAATTAAGTGTAGCCTATATATAATCATATGCATAACGTATTTGTTATAGTTTAGTATGCAGTCTAAGTGCGTGCAAAAATACGTCTTAACACGAAATACACGAGTGAGATAGTTTGGTCAGCACTTAACATCGTGGTCTTCAGCGCTGGTGACGGGTGATATGAGGTGAGTATGGAGTGGCGTCGGAATGAAGGTGCAGGGGAAGCGGGAGGTCCCTGAGAAAACCCGCCGACCAACGGCATAGTCCGACACGGTTCCCACATGTGAAAGTACGAGGTACGGCCCCGTCGGGAATCGAACCCGGTTCGCCTCGGTGGGAGGCGAATGGTCTGACAATTCGGCCACCGCTGCCCTTAAAAATAAACGCGAAAGTTACGAATATTCTGTTCTACGAATCCTAGTTGTATTGTTGTATCCAGTGGTTTTATCTGTACAGTTTACAATGACACTAGCATTCAGGCTGACCTTCAATGCACGTGCCTTGCACTGCGGACAAACTGCAGATGCAGGGAATCTGAACAAAGGTGCCATACAATGTCTGGCTGGGCGAATGTAGGACACATTCACAAAAAATTCCTCGTCGAAGGGAAGGAGCTGCCGCGAAAGAAGGAAGTGTTATCGACGCTATCGGCCAATCGGCCCGCGGCAGCAACGGAAAAAAAAAAACGCTGACATTGCAAGTGGAGCGAAGATAAATGTACGGGCAGAGAGTTTTTACCCTCGAAAGAAACAAGCGTTGTTTAAAAAAAAAAATGGAGTACCCCTTACCTTACAGTGACAGCAAAAACAATATAAGTAGCACAATTTTTAGGCAATATTTGTGTTTAAAAATAATTTCTTATTTTATGAAAGTTAAAAACTTCAGAAACAAATTATTCTAGATACACTCATTAAAATCTGTTCTTTCAGCTTCAGCTGTACGTTTGTGTATCATGTCGTAGCGATTTTAGTGAATAACTAAATTTAACACAAGACTTAACTTTCTTTAGCGTAAGTATACTTATTTGAATCACTGATAAAAATTGAAATAATACTAAAACATTTCAAACTATTGATTACTCTACACTTGAAGATTAAGAACAACAAACAGAAGATTTTTTTTGCCTTTATTTTTATAGCAGTGTTACATAATGAAGTTAACTTAATTCAATGTGAAAAAAATTGTATGTTCACAATCTAATACTATAGTACGCACATAAATCTCGCATATCCATACTTTATAACTAATCCAATTTTTTCATTTAATGATAGTTATTCAATACATTTTTACGTCCACGAATACTTAGCAAAATTAGCAAAATTATTAGAATGTAAATGCAAGTAGCTAAGAATTTATTATTTTTGAAGATTAATGAACTATGAACAAGATAACGTAGTTTTATAAATGTCATATTGAGTCACCTGTCCAAATAAGTATGAAACACTAATGTCCTCAGAAATATATGATCAATAAGTTTGATCACATTATAAGAAATAAACTATTAAAATAAACGTTTCTTGACTTAAAAATTCTTTCTCCGTCATGTTAAAAAATACACTAGAAAAATGTTTCGATAGTGACTTAAACTGTAATAGGTTGCAACCGGTTTTTTTGATAGGAAGTATCCTATTCCGTTGGCAGTGTCCCTCGCATGTTTAATTTTTCATTATTTTTTAGTATTTTTCACAGTATTTTGGTTGTCGGAAACCTATAGTTCGAAATTATACATTGCAAGAATAATGTACATTCTAGACACATTAAATAAAATATAAATATCACGATGATAGGGTCACATATGTTTTGTTGTTCAGTTTTAGACCAACTGAAACTCCTAACTTCACTGTTCCCTATTCGTAGAAATAGTAAATCTGTTCTTATAATAAAAAATAAATAATTAATGTAAATCTACAGAGCTACTGAAGATAACTTTTGAAATTAAATTCCTTCCTTTCTCTGGCTAACTACAAATGTATCCTCAATAAGTTTTGGGCTTTAAATTTCACTGTAACTTGTGCAATTTATTGGATTAGGATTGTTTAATTTTTTTTTGTAAAATTGCAATGTAAACCATATTTCACACATAATTTAATCTTATATTTTTTAGCATTATTATACACTTACAAATTTTCTTCAGATGAGTTAATGGCAGTGGCATGAAAACACGGCATAGATCAAGGTATTTTAAAGAATTCCTTGTGCTAAACTTCTGCAATATCTCAAAATAAGTCTACTTGACCGTTTTATGTCACAATGTCGTTAACTTAAGAATATTACACATTGTCATATAGCACTCATGATTAAATGAATGGGACCTAGCAAGATTTTGAATTTGGAGTAGGTTTAGGCGAATTTTTTTATGTAAGTGTAAATAATGAATTATTATTAACGTGCATGTAGGGGTCAGCATACGTTGATAAAGAATGGATTATATTCCAGGTTTAGCCAATCATATTTTAGATCTTTTACAATTTCTCAAGTCATTCCAGGAAAATGCTAGTGCGATTGCTAAATACAGGAAAACTGCTTCTCTCCATGTCAGAAAAACTAAATTACCTCGCTGTTAACAAAGTGCTTAACCCTAATTCTACCTACACTATTCCATTAAGGGCTTTTACACGCCCAATTGACTTTAGAAATTAGCTTCGTGCATATACGTTGTCTGTTAAAGTTAATGTGACATTGAAACATTCTATAAGAAAGTACCTGAATGCCAGGGAGCGCGAAGAGGGGTACCCTGCGAAATATTGCAGACCAAGTGTAACTTCAGACAAAATACCACGTAAATCTCTCTGTTAAATTATAGAAATCATTTTTTTACATTACACAAACCTGTTTTGAACCACAAAATTTTTATTTAGTGAAAAGTTATTTATGGAAACTTTGCAGTCAAGGAAATTCACAGGACAGCCGCAAACGGTTAGTTATAAACAAACCAAAACCTCTAGGTTGTGCTTTGCTTAAATAAAGCGCATTATGTAAATATATCAAAAGGACTAGAATATGAAGTTTGTTGAATGACTGAACTGTACATAAAATACACAAAACTAAAAAGCATCAATCATCACATTCGTTAAGCTAGTCAAGGGGTTAATAGTGCGTTTAATAAACCTAAAAGTGTGTCAAATATTTTTTTATAAATACATTGTACTGAAAGGTTGCTTGATTAACTGGTCTTGAAAAAGTATATCAATTTTTATATTCAGTAAAATGTAAATATTTGGAACATAATTAAAATAATATATTATTTGAATATTTATAAAATCCTTTGCATAAAATAGAAATATTTCTATAGACAGAAACTTTTAAATTACTGTCCTTATTAAAAATTAAATATAGTGCACTCCCAGGCAATATGCTCGCGAGGCCCAGACGGGTATCAAACCCATTTAAACATCACCGGCGCTCCATCCATGAAAGAACGGTGGTAGTGAAGAATGGCCGGAAATACTACCATAACAGGAAATGAAAGTATACAGAGTGTACCCCACCTCAGAAAGAGACACGCGCCAAAAAATTGGACGAAATTTGGGCGGAAAAACCAAGATCGAGAAAGTCCCAAGAAAACGGAAAAATTCTAACTCATAGCACCTTGGCCCCCCGACGTTTACGTAGTGACGTAATTAAAAATACATCCCTATACTTGAAGCCCTGCTTCCTCAACTCAGCACCCACGTGCATGCATAAACACGGTACACGAAAGTGGGAACGGGAACACTCGCTCAAGCGGTTTGACTTCGTAAACAATTAACGTTGCACGGGTAGCATAACCTCCTAGGCGAGTGCTGGCATGGTGGTATTCTGCCCCTAAGGGGCTCAAACGCACCAAGGGTAGTTCACTGGTAGGTTAGGGAGGGAGCGAGCAGCGTCGAATGTTTAATTACCGGCCCGTGTAGTCGAGCCAAACTCGGTGGAACGCGAGCGCGGGGCAACTTGTGTGGACGTCAAACTCACTCGCGGCCGGCTTATTAATTATGGAAACGGATTGTAGGCGAGGAAGCCAGGCCGCGAAGTTCGAGGTGGGAGGTAGTTACAGTCGAGTTATGCCTGATTCAACAAGCCCGGACCACTGACGGCCAACTCCGCTCGTAACGAGCTCCGCTGCAATTTGCAGCATTAAGTGTGCGATCGCTACTCGACCATCAACATTTTTTCCTTCACAATCTGTGGATGTACAGCCAAATAAATAGCCTCGTGCACACCACCTGACAAATATTTAATCTGAAGATACAAAGCAATGAAAACGAACCGCAACAAATGCGTCAACGTTCAACTGCTTTAATGTAATAACGTTTCGTACATTATTTTCAAAAGAAATCGTCCTTGATACTCAGCAAAAGTTTAGTAGACAATAAGAACAAACTTTTGCAAGCAAAATTCCTACAACAAAACATTATAAATAATTTGATTAATAAACGTTATTAACTAATTATTATTTATTATTCTTTTACTTTCCAATGTAGGCAATAGCAATATAACGGATACTTAAAAAAACAACAAAAACAGTGTTGTTGACATTACATTAAAAATCTGCATATATACACACGGAGTTGCTAAATATTATACATGCTGGTAAGTACATATTTCGCCATGTAATGCTGAAGTCATGGTCATATATTTGCACACAATATTCGTACCTCATCACACAACTTAGGAGTTAAAAAAAATTTAATACTTTGCAGTGGCTCGCTAACTTCTCTATAGCACAGGTCATAAGTAGAAGTAATTTTGTTTCAAAATCAACATAGAAAAAATCACATATACTGCCAGCGCTTCTTTACGTATGGTGGTCAGATGTTAAGCCACTGCCACCTCCACACCCCACGTCGCAATAAACTGTGGTACGGGCTATGTCCGCAGCGTGGTCGCTCCTTAATTGCACATATTTCAGGAAATGTAGCAGTGGTTGCCGTAAGCCCATTTGATTGCTCAAGAATTTTTAGCACTGCTACAGCCCTGGGATATAGTGGAGTGGCTAGAGCCCTACTTCCAACAAAGACGACACAGGTTACATTCTTGGTGGGAGTGATTCCAGGTGGGTTCAACCCCTAGCAGTGCGAAACGAGACGTTTGTTACCGATTACCTGCGTGTTTTCTCTGGGTCCTCCTATTTCACCTACGCTTTGCATACCGTAGATTCTCCGCCGTAGGGATTGATTTCGTGTCATGACTCGTTAAGCAGACACATACGAACACCCCATCAGAAGTCTGTTGTTGAGGTGTGATACACAGGCCGTCAGGTTTCCTCCACGTACACTTCATATTTTAAGAGTGAACCTAAAAAACCAGACATGTCCACAAAAATCGGAAAATGTGTTAAGATAAGTGGACTTCACGTCACGTCGACAACGATGTCATTAAATAATTATACTCATCTTGCTGCAAAGAGAGGAATCGGAAGAGGAGTTGGCCGTGACCTTTGTAAAGGAACCACCCCAGCTTTCGCCAGGAGCGATTTAGGGAAAAATTGGAACTCCAAAATCGGGATGGCCGGAGTCGGGGAACGAACCAGGGTCCTCCCGAATCCGAGTTCAGGGTGCAAAAATTATTTAATGAAAATATGTTCTATATTTAGAAGCTGAGTTTCATGCGAATATAAAAGGTGTTTATTAAAGTATGTTACAAACATTCCAAGACGCTTCCTTGTAAAAAAAAAATAGGGTGGATATATGTAAATAATGTTAGTTTTTTGTTGGCACAAATCTTAAGACGGCGGAGTAGATGAATAACCGCTGAATTCATAAATTGAGATCTACACTTTTTGAAAGTCAGTATAGAAAAACTACAAAAAGAAAAAACAAACCTTGAAAATTATATTTGCCTACTTTATGGGGCAAATATTTAACCAGAATGATGCATTTGTTAAATGTGATCTCTTGCGCCACAATTAAATGTACAAGATTCCGGCGTAAGAGATTGTTCTTCACATATACATTACTGGAGGAAAATTTTTTCTCGGAAAATTGGCAAAAGCTATTGTCTAGGATTGCTGTTTTTTTTTTCTTTTGCAAATTGAGTTCGAGAAACCTACAATTCTGAACTGATGCTTTAACCGCTGAATAATATACCATGCACATTTAAGGGAGTAAATTGATATTGAAAATTAAGATTGAAAACCCATGGGGATTTTCGGGTATGGCTTAACAATCTGCAACCTCTAAAAATAATTGATTTGAATACCTATCACCTTCATTGGGTTGGTGAAGACTTGTTGTGGCATATAAGTTTTTTAAGTTAAATATTTTATATTTACTCACTTAATGACACGGCTGTAGCAGGAGGCCTCAATGAAAAGAAATTGTTATGTTGTCGAAACATCTTTAAGTGAGTAGTTTTCAAGAAAATTTCTTTAGAATATTTGGAGTCTAACTATAAGTAACATGCGATACACATGAGATCTGTGCAACCCCATTTTATACTGAAAGTTAAAGGTATTAAACACCATTTTCACAGATTTCAGATCTTATTTGTCACAATAGCGCACCTAGAATGTCATATTTTGTTTATCATTTATTTTGAATTTTTTTTGTGTGTTAGTTTTCAGTAGCAAATATCGCCCTCATGATTTGCCCCAAACAGAAATTGTTTTTTACTTTAAATCATCTCGCAAAGTTTGAAAAAAAAACTTTCAGAAAACATTCTGTATGAATAGTTTTAATTATAAACTTTCCAGTCCCAATTAAAATCTGGGAAATTTTGCGTTTTCATTTAAAACCAGACGTACCCACTGTACTGAAATGATGTTTTTAAACAAGGGCCAAATCGCTTTTATCTATTGGAAGACGTACAGTTACGAAATGCGGCCTCAGGCAATTTTAGTCACTTTTCAAGCGAGACATTTCTATAACATTATTTCCGAACTAGACATTTTTTTTTTAAATTTAATAACAACAAAATATTTTATTTATCTAACTCATGGTCAATAGACCATAGTTTGGCAGTTAAAATGACATGCAACGATAACCCTACAATACCTTTTTTTGTTTAGTATTGCTACATATTAGTTGTATGGCTTTTATTCATAATTGGGTAAGGTAGACATCTCTGGTTTTGTAAGTACGCTCTTAATTTATTTCTTAGCTTCTTGAAACTGACTGTGCATCATCCTGCTGTTCAACATTAATCAAAACTCGTGTTTCTCTTCTTGAATTACACGATTTAAAGGTATGTGCTAGAAAAATAAACGCTAAAAATAATTTTTGATCTTCACTTTTTTTTAATCAACATTTAAAATCACGAAACAGCAACATTAGATTATGATGTTAGCCAACTTTATGAGCCAACATTTACCCAGAACGATGCATTTGTTAATCGTGAACTCTTGTGCCGCAATTAAATGTACGAGATTTAGGCGTCAGAGATTGTTCTTCAGAAATACGTTATTCAAGAGAACTGTTTACTGAGAAAGTGGGAAAATCTATTGTCTAAGGTTGCTGTATTTCTGCTGTTTGAAAATTGGCATCAAGAAACCTACAATTATAACTAATTCTTTTAGCGCTGAATTATTTACTATGCTCTCTTAAGAAAGAATATTCCTTACAAATCACGTAAAAATCACTGACCGTCTAGGCAGAAAAAAAGGAATCCTTAACCACATACGACTGATGGTCAGCGAACCGCAGTTTGGGATTCACTGGCCCAAGCGGAACGATAGACAGGAGGATGTATAAGGAGATTAGACTCGGAAGAGGGATATACGTGGGTTGTGTGTTCAAAGGAGAAGGACCAGACTGCAGGACATCAGACAGACCGGGCGAGTGCAGACGGGAATCTTTGAAGTGGCAGCTAAGCCCAACTCGTCGGCAGACTGCACGGCCCACAGAGAAAACAACTTCGCAGTCCGAACTTAAAAGTCACACAGAAGGTCCGGACAGCTCGACAGCTTCCCGCGGCAGGAAAGTAGCTTTCCTTTTTCGGGCTAAGTCTCAGTGCGTGGTTAAGTTTCAAGAGGAATCCTTGATGGCAAGTCTGACGCCAGTGGAGTGCCTTGCGCTTAGAAGCGATTAGGCAAGATGGTGACCGAGCAAAGGTAGGCCGTAATTTCCGCGTGGTCCGAGGCTTTGGTCGCGTTCATTTGTATTAAGAGTAGTATAACAAGCAAATAGTTACGTATTTATACTGTTACAGTAGATTTTTACCCAACACGTCTAGTTCCCACACGATGTCTTCATATTTCCCCCATCGAATAATTCTAATAAGTTTATGTGAATTCGACGACTTTTATGAATTTTATAATGCATAACGAAATATATTTTTCGTCTTTAGTTAATAACACTGAATCAACCAATATTTTATTTCACATTCCCTGAAGTAAATTTGAATATGTTCACTGATGACCAACTAAGTAAGCAGACGTAATACAAAAAAAAAAAAAAAATAACAACATTTCCAAGATAAAAATGGTTTCCCTTAAAGGTAAACGGTACCCTCCGATCTGGAATAATGTAACTCCTGCATTAAATGTGGCTTACACACTTTCTACAATAATTTGTGCTTCTACAGTTGACATTGCTCGACTACTAGTGCTTATATTGTACATGTAACCAGCCGTAGAAAATAATGACTTCCTTTCTCCGAATGGTTACTTGTCAAAAACTAAGAAAGGTAGTGAAGGTATGACAATTTGGTAAGGTTTAAGAATATAATATCTGTACCGTGTCAGGAGGGAAAATTTAATAAATCTCTTTTTGTGGAACCCAGAGCAAAAATTTAAGACTTTGAAGATTGTAAGTATCGATGTCCCTTAACGTGGAATGAAAAATATTTAAAACGCGTTCCATATTTGAGAGGATTTGAAAGCAATATCAGCATAGAAACGATAACACTATTTCCTGCACGAAAAGTAAAATATACTGTTAGGTAAGCCAAAATACTGTAGGGTACACAACACTGCCCTGACCAATGTGTTCCACTTGAGCAATGTTTAAAGGCATTTTTTTATATTTAGACTAGTTACGGGAGTTTACACGAGGCTGATGAGCGTGGTATTTCGGCATTTATTTAATCCTAAACGTTTGATTAGACAATACACAATATGGTTGAAAAATATTCCTTTCAGAAAAAAATCCTGGCAGGCACAAAGTTGACGCTTTTATTTTTAATTAACACTTGCCATAAAACTCCAGTAATGTGGGTGTATCAGGTAAATTGAATTCACAAGGTAAAACTGAAAGTTTCAATCAACTTTTAATACAGTCTTAAGAATATTCGCTGTTCTTGTACACGACGGAGGAGAATTCAAGATTTAATATTTGTAAGAGAAATTTCGTGATATTTTCTATTAATCGTTCTAACCTTTCTGTACTTCATGATTTCATAAGCAGAGAATACTCGTAGAGAAATATTTTAATGTTTTATTAATATGACCAAATGCAAGTTTCAATAATTATTAAGAACTTATACAAGTAGCTTTTCCAAGGAACTGAATACATAACTCAATAAAGTGGAAGAAACCCCAATATAAGATACAATTTTCCAAAGATTAGTTTGTGTAGTCAGGAAAGCAGGCGTATGCTTATTTATATTATCTTATCTTGCTAACGACATGCTGCGTCGTTCTCCGAAATCCGCTTCAAAAGGGTGCACTTAAACGCATTCAAGTGCGATAAAATCGTAATATTATATTTAAATTATTTGAAATAGTTTAAGTTTTGTAGACGATATCTCTCATAAAGGCGCGTTTAAGACAAAATTTGCATGCCATGCTGCCATGCAAATAACGTTAATCATTTGACGTACGTAAGTGAAATCATTCATAGTAAAATAAAATGCCATGAACTAAGTAAGTAAAACATTTAAAAAACATCCCGTGAGCTATTTTTTATTAAAAAAAAAAAAGCTGAATTTGTAACAATTATTCAGTAATTTTGCGATGCATTTAAATAATTCAAAACATTACGTTGTGAGTTTGTATATATTTTACTGCGCAGCTCACGGGACGTTAGTTAACTGTAAATTATTTAATTTAAGTAGGTCAGTTGGTTTTCGCTATTTGCACGGCAGCGTAACATGGTAAATTTAAATTTGACGTACCATTGTGAGAAAATATTGAGAGCTAAAATTGATTTGTAAGTGTAAATTGTACTCACATTTATCGTTTACAAATGTAACAGTATTATATAAAAATGTAAAATTATGATTTTATCGCATTTAAACACACCCTTAAGAACCCTCCCTACCTGCGCTTCAAAGGCGTTGCAGTGATTCACGAATATTTTTTACAAAACTGTTTAACGCGTATTACACGCGTGTACCCTCAAAAGAACGCACCCTTTATACTACGTCGCTATTGTTTTTAACATACGCCAAGTTTATTAATAACGTCCCTTTATGGCCCCTAAAAATTGCAGAAATGGTTTTTCCAAACTGCCGTATCGGCAAAAAAAAAAAACAGATTTAAGAAACACAACAATATCAATGAGCGATGAACGTTTAATTTCGCTGCCCAAAAATAAAATAATTAGCTCGCCGTTAAAAGTCCTTTACGAAAAGCTACGATAGTAAAGAACTGCACACCAACTGAGGGGCTTGCATGAAGAGGCGCCAGTCAACGACAACCGCACCTCTCCGGGAACCGCGGTGGCTGAATGGTCAGACCATTTGCCTCCCACCAAGGAGATCCGGATTCGATTCCTGGCGGGGTCGGTCCCGGGATTTTCGCGTGCTGGACGATGCCGCTGGTCGACGAGTTTTCTCGGGGATCTCCCGTTTTCCCCACCCTATCATTCCGGTACTTTCCCATACTTAACTCATGTCACCCTCACCAGCGCTAAAGACCTCGATGTTAAGTGCTGACCAAAATCTATCACTTACTCACTCACTCCTCCGTCAAATTTCTGCCTCGCACTCACAAAGAAAGTCTATCTAGAGACGCTTTCAGTGTATTGTAACATTCAGGAACATAAGTTTTTTCAACAAAACTATTCCACACACGCCCATTGGTTCAATGTACCTACAGAAAACACTCTTAAGACAATGACACAATTTAATTACTTACTCCTTCAGCGTCAGTTATGCAGTGAGTGCAAAATTATTCAAGGTTTTATACACATTAAACAGTAAATATGTGCTTTAGGCAACAAATATAAATAATTACACAAAAATTACTTTTTTAAAATGTATTTTTACATTTTATTAATTTTCTATTTCTTTTTCTTACTGATTTACAGCCCGAGATATTATCTCGCGAAAGTGTCTTAAGGAGCTGTTTCTAACACCGCCAACGAAACGGCCTCTTCATGTTGCCATACGTCAAGTTGTATTTTTTAATAACAGAAAATTAGTTTCAAGTGTCTTCTTTTCGCATATACAACTAATGGAAAATGTGATCAGATTCGTGTAAAAAAGACAAGGGGTGACACGCATTAATACCGTTTAAACATTAGAAAGATAGTTGTTTTGATAATATTCCTTCTTGCCACTTCTGAAATGGATCGCTAACATCTGATTAGCAGTAAAAACGGGTCTTAGTCACATTACAGTACTAACAAAGAAAATTATTTTTACGTTTTATACATATGTGAGCTAAGGTAGGAACTGACATCTCGATTTAACGTAATCAACTTCATAACATTTTCCTGGCACTTCGGATCTAAGTTAATTTGTACGCCTTGTTGTATTCGGACTAAATAATTTCATTCGCCTAAGGTGAACTAAGATTACCAGAACCATTGAAAATCAAAATGTTTCTCACATGAAAAATGGACACGCATATCCCCAACACGACAATCGTAAATCTAATTTAAATCAGTAGAACATTTGCCCATAAATTCATATCCTTAAATAATTTCGTTTACATTTCTATAGTTTAGTAAATTAAAAGTTGATTGAGTTCTTAAAACCTCTAAAGTTGTTTCCGAACTACGACAAATCGCTATTCTTATTAATTTCAACACTGTCGAAATTAATGAAATGAAAAGATAACTCCACTAAAATGTAACGTTTTTGCGAAAGCTTTAACTTCATGTGTACGAATTGCGTAAAAATGTTTCTGCCTGTTCACGTATGTAACCACCCACGCAATTTGTAATGTCAATGTTGCAAGTACTGAAGATTTATTAACGACCTATCTGCAGCGCACTTGATATCACGGAAAATATATATCATGTTTCAGTAGGGTTTAATCTTTTACGTCTGTAATGGGAGACAGCGTGACCAAGATTCTGTTTGTATATATAGTCTTCTGTAACTTTTATTTGACACTGCTCACATGGGGATTCTATAGGTTCCTGATGAAATGGAATAGGCACTCACATAACACAATGGTTCTTTTTTTAAGAAGACTGTGTACTTAGCCGTTGGACACTGTTGTGGCATGTCACGCAAATACTTTCTTACGCGAAACCGCTGAACTTATTCTTTTTTTTTTTTTTTTTTGTTATCTATGAAAAGAATACCCACTAGAAACTACGTATGCCATTTTTGAAAATTCAGTATGCTTGTTAGCAATATGATTTTCGGGCCTCTGGAAACGGCTAAAAACGGCTTTTTTAGACTGACGTACCTCTGAAAATACGACCTGAATCTTTAAATTGCAAAATGAGGCGCGTGGGTTGGTCTTTACTTCATACCATGCAAAAATAAAAATTTTGGGTCACCGCTTAAAGTCCCGTAGGAAAAAGAGTTCTAGGAAAAAACTGCACGCCAGTTTAGCGCGCTGCGAATAGAGATCATGTGCCTATCGTCGAGAGTGGTGCTATGGCTCTTATCGCTCAGCTGTTCCCGCGCGTCAAACACGAAAATTTCAAACCAGTACACAGTACTCTTAAGCGGGGACTATACAACTCTGCGTTGAAATTGTGTCTATTTTATTATAATCGCATTTTAATATACTAAAAATTGGCTGGCATAATTGAAACGAGAAATAAAAAAAAAATCTGTAGAAATTAAAATGTACGAGTGTATGGACGTCGCTCATTTATAAGTTAGTGCATTTCTTAAAAAAAAATATTATAAATATTATACAGTCTATAAATATTAATTTCAATGCCGAAATTTATTTATTTAATCGTATGGCATATTATGCTGAAGAAAATTAGCAATAACGTCATAAAACCCCATAAAGGTGTCTGTGAAACAGCAAACGTACTATAGCGAAAATGTATTTCTAATGAAATTTAAAGTATAATTTAATAACATAATTTGGGTTGCTAAATTAATACACACTTGAGACGTAACTTTAACGAGAACTGTGACTTCGACACATATATGTTATTCTCAATTATTATTTATACGTGGCCCAGATCATAAGATGTGAGAAAACTACTCCTTTAAAGCTCACCTATAAATGAGAACTTATCGATTTACATTTACACCGGATAGTGTTAACGGTTTACAAATTTCCTTCGATGATTTTATTTGTCACATAAACATTTATGTATCGTTTAATTTTTCCTCCCACGTTTCAAAATCGAAATTCCACCAATTTTTAAACAGTATCAAAATGAATACTAACTCGCATATAAACCGATGTAAAAGCTAATCTCCACTGAAATTTAAGACGCCATTGGCAACCTTGTTAAAATGTTTAATGTAAATGCTATTTAATAAAAAATTAAAATCTTAAACATAACGTCGTCTTTTTGTTTACTTCCATGACTACGTGACTTGACAACTCAAGATTTAAAGTTGATATTTTGATAGACAGAGTGAGTCTGGAGGTGCGAGGCACAAAAATCTAATGGGAGCTAAGAGCGCTACTGGCCGGCGTATGTAATGCAGTTTAACCACAATGCGCAGGCCACGCAACTGGCGTACAGAGCTGTGGGACTTTACAAGTGTTAAAAGTTAAATGTACAGTTTAAATTTCAGAAGAATTTTGCATGTTTTCGTTTTTCACGTCCGTTTTGTATTTGCCAAATACGACTGTCTGTACGAGCAGTTTATAGAAAATTTGAAATGCCTTATTACGATGATTCTAATAAGCCTAGCGAATTTTTATAATCGTACTGGCGTAGCTTCAAAGTAAGTTCTATAAGTAGATAAACAAACGTTGCAATGCACTTCAAGTGTATGTAGGAAGGCCCACTCAAATAGGTATTACATTTAAAAAAAATTATGAAGATTTTGTTTGCGAAACAAGTTTAATGTCTGTGTCGCAGAACAAGAGAGTTTCAAAGGTCTATTTTTTTTTCCTCCGGCTAGACAGAAACGAGGTGAGCCTGACGCGAACAGTAGCGAATTATGGTCAGCCTGAGGCGGTCTGCGATGTAGTCCCTCCCCTGGAACACCTCGCTGAAGAAATGCATCATCGTCATGCCCTGCAGCAACGAACACATGACTAGAACCACGATTTTGTAGCGGTAAGAATTTTATACCATTTGGTATGAATGCTTTATATGCACATCTGAAGGTCTGCCTCGTGATCAGAGATTGGATGTTTTAGCTCTCACGTGTCCTGGGGATCTACATAACAGTATGACGTCACATTTACCTTATTATGATTGGCACAGTCAAATGACAGACGCGTCTGACACGCGGTCAATAAATAGGGACCTGAAAAAATTCGCGTTTTCTGTTACACACACGCTAGAACGCCAACAAATATAAGTTCGCCTCACTTTCGCGATTGGTCCTTGGCTTATCTGATATCCCCTGGAAGTCTCTGCACCAATAATAAAAATATACCTTAACGTGCCCCATACAACTGCATCAGCGAGCAGCTAATGAAGATATGAACACATATAAGTGAAGTAGTCTGTTCTAATTGTGGACAAACTGGACATACATATAAGGAATGTAAAGATAAAGGACATGACAAGTGCGCAAACTGCACGCGAGACAAAAAAGACAGTAAACATAGAGTAGATACAAAGGAATGTCCGTATTACGAAAAGGCAGTTCAGTGGGAGCTAAGCCGCATAAATTATGAAATGGAATTTAAAGAGCAATCTATGGCTGCTGAAATGACCGCAGACTCAGGTTAGGTCAAATAAACTTACAGCGATCAGAAGTTGCTACTTCAGAGTTAGCATCAATTGATACCGAATATGAACTTGACATTGTCTTGGTAATTTAGTTAGTCACCCCTCTGCAGAATTTGCAAAGTAAATGATGATGTAATTCACATTAAACAAGACTGCCCGAAAATATATTAAGTAATAAAAAGTCACGTATGTAACCACCCACGCAACGCCCACGCAATTTGTAATGTCATTGTTGCAAGTACTGAAGATTTATTGACGACCTATCTGCAGCGGACTTGATATCACGGAAATGATGTATCCTGTTTCAGTAGGGGTTAAATCTTCTACGTTTGTAATGGGAGACAGCTACATTCAAAATGGGTTCTCCACTGCGTGGCCCTGGCCACGAAAAAAAAAAAAAAAAAAAGCAGCTAATGAAGAGCTGTAGTCTGCTTGAACACTCAGATATTCTTAAGTTATTCTTAGATGCTAGCCTACAGGTCAGTGAACCCGCGAATATTTCCGGTCTTTATCAATAACCGTGAAGCAGGGCTGCCTCTGTGAACGTATGCCTCTGGAACAAAATTGTGCAGAAATCTTTTGGCGACAAAATCGAGGCTCTAGGCATGAATCTTCCAAGTAGTAGTTGACCCTGTTTCCAGAGACGAAGTCAAATACGCCCGGCCGTTCCTGCCGCGACCTCGTCTGTTTTAAAACAAGTCTTCCCGTCTGGTACGTGAACGGTATTGTGGCGTGTTAAGTGTAGTTTTCACACGGCAAACTGCTAAATGTGATCATAGTACTGTCCGCGCGCCAGCTCCGTGTCCATGGAAGATTCTAAACAATTTTTGTAAAATTTACAAGGATTTTCTTTGTAATTTTACAAATCCTTGCAAAAATACAACGGTTTTCTTTGTAAAATCATTAGTTTATGAAGATGCAAAGGTAAACTTTGTAATACTACAAAGAAATTCTTTGTACTTATACCGACAGTCCCTGCACTACAAATTATTTTGTAAAATACGACAAGGCATTTTTTCGTAGTTGTAGAAAATGTTTTAAATATAGAAACATTTTCCTTGTAAATTTATTAGTTTATAATGTGAAACGGTCTTTTTTTTTTCATAAGAAAACTTAGAAAAAATGTGTAGCCTACAAAAATCGCAATTCGCCAAAAATTAGTAATGCAAATATATCTTCCTCTGAAAAATATTTTTTTTCTGGAATGAAGTAAATGTTTATATTAATTGCATGCTTTAAAAGAAATAATTATTACTGAACTATGCATTGAATGTATACACATAAATAAAAATTACATTATATAGAAGTCAAAGTTGTCTAGTGGTAAAACGCGCCACTTCTAAGCACGGGGAAAGTGGTTCGAAAATCAGCCCCTACCGTGATTTTTTTTTTTTTAATAATATCATGTGCGCGTCCTTTATTCAAAAGTTATTTGATAAATACGATTAGTGTTATTAATTAAGTACAATGAATATTTAAATTAATTTGTTTCCTTACTGAATATACAGCTACAAGGCTATTCCTTGTAATTTTACAAACACATACTTTGTATTTTATTACAAGGGCAGCAATTTTAGTTATACGAGTAATTTATTTGGAAACTGGGTTTCCAAGGATTTTCTTTGTAAAAGTACAAAAAATTTTTACAGTGAAGATATGCGTTTTTAAATACACAAACGACACAACGAGGTCGATAGCACGTCGACACATATACTTGCCCTAGTAACGTCTAATTCAGGACGTGTTTGCACCTGGGTTACTGTAGCCTCAATGTGAAGAAAGCATCCATTGCAGGGATTTATAGCTGGCACGCGGACAGTCTGTTTATCTATTAAAATAACACACAGTAAACTATGATTCAAAGTTTTTTAAACAATTCTCGCTGTTATGAATACAAAGATTTGGATCACAAGGAATGGCTGAAAACGACTTTTTAATAATATCAGAAAACTCCTCCTGGGGCCGCAGCGGTGTGGTGGTCAAACCACTTGCCTCACATAACGGTGGGACCGCGGTGGCCGAATGGTCCGGCCATTCGATTCCCGGAGGGGTCGGTACCCGGATTTTCGCACGTGGGAATCGTGCCGGACGATCACGTTGGTTGGCGGGCATTCACGGGGATCTCCCGTTTTCCCCGCCATTTCATTCCGGCGCTGCTCCATATTGACCTCATGTCACCCCTCACCAGCGCTAAAGACCTCTGACCAAAATCTCTCACACAGTCACTCACATCACGGTGATCCGGGTTCGACTCCCGGCGGGTTTGACCTCGGATTCACTGCATGTGGGATAAATGGCGAACGTTGCGGTTGGTAGGCTGATATCTTTGGGGAACTTCATTGCAGGATCTTAGTTCATGTTATGTGTCAAGAAATGACAGACACCTACTGGCTCCCATGTTGAAGTCTTCGTCTCGAGAAGTGACATACCATGGATAGAGATGACTAGACCCCGGTAGTTTTCACGAAGAGATTTTTGCCCCACTTTGTTTCAGTGCCTTACGTGCACACCTGCAGCCCAACTTCATCACTATTGACAGAGTGTTATTTTGCAGAGTTGTTATTCATTTGACTGTGCCAATCAGTACGTGGTTAACTGTGACACATCACGTCTGTGATTTGCAGGTTTAACCTCCACACGTTGGCTGTTATGGCATCCAATCACTGACCACACAGCAGAGGTGCAGGTGTGCACGTAAGGCACTGAAACAAAGTGCTGCAAAAATCTTTTTGCGAAAACTACCGGGCTCTAGAGATGACACATCGTGGAAATGTGTTGTGCAAATTCCCTTAAAAACACTAGTTCCTTGCAACATATGATTGAGCGATACACGCCTCATATTCCGTAGCTGTCTGCAGACCAATAACAGGCATCAAATACTACAGTAGCGGGACGCTTATTGTCTCAGTCGAATAGGTTAACAGCTCTACGTACGAGGAAAAGCCAGTGAGCTTTTGATAAGCCGAACACGTGTTGAAACCCAACAAACAGTCAAGACTTCCGCAATTAACCGTCATCTCTAACAATGCCATCGGCATCACTTCCTACTCGATATTTATTTACTAAGTTACGAGGAAATATTCCTATCAGACTGAATTAAAATACAGAAGCGTTTGTTGGATTGTATACCATAATTTTGGTGCATTAAACAAAAGGGACACTATCTAAAATCATATTAACATATAGTATAAAATCACTGCACGACAATTTATCTCTCCAAAATATAACAACGGCATTATTCGTAAAGCAAGTAGCTACCAGAGTTGCTCATGTATCTTCAGCAGTAAAAAATTAGCATTAGTCGAGTACTTACCCTAGTTCTTCTAACCCCTTTAGCTTTCTTTGCTCGCCTTAGCCACATCTACATTCAAATTCAAACCATAGCTAGGGGACCAACAATCATCACGCGATTCTGCAATTTTCGTGCTGACTTCGTGTATCCAAAGTGTGCCAACTGCTTCGTGGTTCACTTTCAATTCACCTGAGTCATATTTTACATCGTGAAGATACGTCACTGCAGCTACATGTGATCACGGAAAGTAAACGATTATACTCTAAATTTTGCATCGGCTTTGTGCTGCAATTTCTTATGTTCATAATATTTCGCTTAGTGTTTCAACGCCGCTGCAAACATATTTTAAAGTGGTTTTGTGTGTCACATGAAAATTATAATTATATTAATCGTTAGTATTAGACGAAATCTGTTCTCTTAAATGTGTTTCAACGATTCACAGACAAACAACCACGAAGGAAAACGACTAAGTATCATTCAATGCCAGTCTTGCGAATGTACGCACTAAAACCGTAAGCGTTGTATTCTTACTGCTTTGGTACACCTCGCATGTATATGAGTGTATTGTAGTTTGTAAATGTCTGTACTACGGGAGAATGTACAAGGAAAATTTTAAAACATCACCGATACATTTGCACGCAGCACTACAACTAAGGATAGTTGAGGGTTTATGAAATGTCATACACGCAAAATTGTGTTATTTACGATGTATAACATTGATAGGGAATTATTGCATTGCAGTAAATTGTTGTTGAAGACGCAAAATGCAGTGTTATATACTAAATAGTTACTGTAATATGAAAAAATCTACTAAGATCCATCCCAAATATTTTTAAGTTATAAAGATCACAGATCTGATTAATTCCCTCTTATTTGCATCTACGCTGTGTATTGTGTGTTCTGTTAGCGCGTCATGTCTGAGTGGCTGGACCTCCTAACGTTGTGTTACACTGCCAAACAATTTCACAATAGATAAATGCCTCGAAAGAGGTAATGCCATTTATATAACGGTGAACAGCGGGGAAAAAAGGTATTGTTTCGGTCACTACCCGTCTGCTTTAAAGAATGCATGGTATGTAATTCAGCGTTAAAAGCATCAATTTGAATTGTATGTTTCTCGAAGCCAATTTGCCAAAAAAAAAAATCCGAGACTAGAGATTTTGGCAACTTTCTGAGCAAAAATTTTTCTTGAGTGACGTATATCTGAAGAACAATCTCTGATGCCGTAATCCCGTACATTTAATTGCGGCGCAGGAGATCACAATTAACAAATGCATTACTGTGGATAAATGCTTTCTCATAAAGTTGGCAAAGGATTGCTGCTTTGCAGTTTTTCTATGTTGACTTCCAAAAAGTGTAGATCTCAATTGAAGAATTCAGCGCTTATTTATCTACCACGCACTCTTAAACACGAAAAATAATAAGATTTTGTTTTCGAATTGGTCTACGATGTTTATACAAAAATTTTTTTCTGAGAATGAAATCTGTACTTAATGGGAATGAAAGTACGTTGCTCCTTATACAACACACATTATTTCTTCTGCTGTCCAAATTATTGTATAAACAATTAAAATAGAACCTACAACCAAATTGGTAAGCTTTAATTTAAAAAAAAATGTGGCGTAGTAGTTCAAAGGTACATACTTTGACTAATGTCAAAATAAAACTTAGGCAACAGAACAAAATTACTGGCGTTTGAAGCATTTTTTACACATTTTAGGACGATGCCAACGTTTTCGCTTTTGACGGTACGTAAAGAAATTAGTTTGAAAAATGAATATAAATATATAACCTTGGGTGACTGAATACAAACATGACACAGATAAAACGACTTGAGGGCGTCACATAAAATGGGCTTAAAATGCGTTACAGTATGTTCGTAAATACGTTTTTTTTTCGAAACGTCTCTATATGTGCCAATTATGACAATGTACAAAAAGGTAATACACTTCAAATGATGACAGAAATGTATTTTCAACACATTATGCCAATTAAAATAAAAATATTACAGAGCACCTCAGAATGGCTAAAAATAGCTTTTTTCAACCTGTTTTATCTTAAGAATTATTCACGGGATTCGTGTCCAATTATTCTAGAAACGTGCAATGGAGTCATATTAAAACATTCCACCAATAAAAAGATGGTGTCGCCACTGAAAGTGTGAGTCAGGTGAGTGATCTACGATACCACTGCACGTCGTTTCAATGCCGTGCCCCAGTCGCACAAACTCACGGCCGTACGCAAGTGCCTTAATAAAGTTACAACAAATTGTGATAAAATTAAATTACGGCAATTTTGGTGCGTCCTGGGTAACGTCTAGGTTTTATCCGTAATATACGAGCAAAATGTATACATTGCCAATTACTTTTTAAGTGTATAAAAGGCAGCCATAGGCACCTGCCATAGTAACACTGAATGTTGTAATCTGCACTGTCATTTTTTCTACTTTTACAAGGAAAATATTTGGAAAAACTGTTACCAAACAAATTCCTAGTAATGTTGCAATGTTTGTCCTTGTAAAAATACAGTATACATGTTAGTAAAATTGTTATAGAAGCCTCGTAGTTGTTATTGCAATAAGGACAAAATTTAAATGTATATGCCTGTTTTACTTTAGTACTAACACTAAACATATTTGTTATATAACTATTGATTGAATAAATTATACATTAAAATAGTTCGCAAACAAAATCTAATCGGGAAAGCATTTGGATTCGAGCCTGAATCTCGAAGATTATTGATTACACATCTTGTAGTATCCACAGACCATTTGACTTCAGTGATAACTGGTCGTTTTATATTTGTATACATTCAATGTTGAGTGCACTGAACCCATTTTTTTAATGCATACAATGCATATAAAAATTACTTTATTCCAAAAAATGTTTTCCAAAAGAAATAATTTTTGTATGTATAACTATGTAATTTCCGCGAAATTGTTCTTTCTGTAGACTACGAATAATTCTTAAGGTTTATTTTTCAAGAGAATACTTGTGAACATATTGACAAATTATTTTACAAGGGACATTTTATACTTTTACAAAATATGTAAAAATAAATGTAAACTCATTGAAAATTAAAAAAAAAAAAAAAATACAGCCCAGGAATTGTTGGCATGTACCTACAAGGCATTCATTTGTAGTATTAAAACTTTATCTTTGTAACATTATAAACAAACGACTTTACAAATAAAATCTTTGTATATATTCCAAAATTTTTATTAGAGTGTAGGCGTGATATTAAGGATCCATACCATTTTAAGTGAAAATCTCTAAACTTCAAGTCCTGCTGTTTTGTATCAAGACTAGGGTTCGCATATCACATCGTCGACAAACTTGCACAGCGAGGATGTAGACATCCCAGATTTATTATATTTACTTAGCGTCACGCTGTAAATGTCCCAGTCCAGTTTACTATTCCCTATGATTAAAAAAATGTAATAACAGTCTCCTTAATTTTTTTAAGCCAACGCGTTTTCCACAGATATTTATTGGTAAAGCAAATATCTATCCTGCTGGGAGACTCCACTCCCTATCATAACAACCCGAAATTAGTTCCCGGGATTGGTAGGAACAACCATGTTATGTTTTCCCACGTGGCGAGGACGATCCAGAAAAGCAGGAGGGAGGGAGGGTGGAGGATAAAAACAACAACCCTGCTGGGCGATTGGGCACGCGAGTTAAAATTCACATGCATCAACCTCCATTTATTTGTCTTTCCTTTCCGTTCCCCTCGACCGGGCGAGCCGGCCATTCGTTGGAGGTCCGTAACATATTTGTCCTCCGGTTGGGAAGGGGGTTGCAGGGTATTGGTCCCTTCCTTTCCAACCGCGAGATTAGGCGGTGTTCGCATAAATCATCGGCACCACCCATCCCCCCTTTCTGCACCCGCCCCGCGCAGAGCTTCCTTCCCGCCGGCCGGGTAGGAAGGCCAGTGCTTTCCGGCGCCTCCGACACGACCTATCTGCACCGACAAAGGGAAGTGCCGCCCCAACAATCGGTAACCATTTATTACACCGCTCAGAGAGCCAGCCCCGCGCTTATCACTGATACTCTGACGACTGTATTACGTACAGTGTGGCACACAATGTCGGACGTAGCTGCAGCATATGTGGAGTGTCCAGTACTTGTGTTTCGAGAGCATAAATGTGCTTCTTTGCTCAGCACTGATCGGGGAACTTCGTCAGGAATCGAGCCTCCACCCTTCACGCGCGCACTATTCTTCGCATACATCACCCCATTCTTTCCCTGTCCCTTGTCAGAGTAAGGATTAGTTCAGTGCTAAATGCAATATATATATGTTCTTCTCTTAGTCAAAGGCCGGCGGTGCTATACTCTGTCCATTCCATGATTGCAGCTTGTGTAACTCCGCCTGTTCGCGCACTTCAGCGGCATTGGCTTTGCTTGGAAGCGTAGTTAGTGCAGTCACTGAGTTTGCTTTTTCCATTTTGCAGTAAATATTGGCTTCGGTTTCAGATAAATACATTCAAAAGTATTAGAAATCACAGTTTTCTCATTGATAATCTGTCAATTATAACGCTTTACGGTCGCCATCCTAAAAATCTGGCATTATAAACCGCATCTTTTTGTTTCACACGTTAAGGAGAAACGATATTTATAGTTTATGTTAAGCGCGTCGTCGTCTTTCATGGCAGTACAACTGAATGAAACTTGAATTCTTAAAATGCGTGTGTCATTATGTCGTGTATTTTTAGTCGTGGTTTTGAGATAACATTTCGAATATCCTATAATGTGCACATAATTACGCGATTCTTAACACAATAGTGCGTGTCGAATAAATTAGAGACCATACACATATACTTGTTTGTGTAGACGTTACTCGTAGGTATTTACAACTAAGATTATTATTGATTATAGCAGACATTCAACACCCGTATATTTAATAAATCAGATATTTGAGAAAACATTTTTTGAGAAGTGTAATATATATTTAAACAGTGTACAAGTCTATGCACATAAAAGCACATGTCAATGTTTATATTTACTTGCAGCGGAAATATATAAATAAGCGGAAAATTTAAATTAATCAGGGCATTTTTGAGTGCTCACTTTATTCCTAACGACCTATAACAGGAAATTATTCACCCAGGATGGCTTAGTTGTCATTAAACTACAGAAGATTTTATTAATTTTCCAATATTCAAACTAAGCACAGCTAACACGTTCTAGACAAACATGTGCAAACATTCATCGGTTTAACTTGAGGTGCACTTGATTTGAAATGTAACAAGAATAAGAACAAAGAAAATGTCTGAAGTTACTATGTTAATTAAGAAGAGATAAGCTCCTGCTCTAAGGAGTTTTCAGTTTTTACAACTGGTTAGCGTTAGAGAGTTTAAAGAAGTGTACTAAAGTCAAGTCAAAATTAATGGTATTTTTGATAATTTATAATACTTGAGGTGTTTGAAATGCACGTGTGAGGGCGACTTCTATCTCTAAAAATATATATGTATATATATTGTTCGAAAGATAAACTATTTGTTTTGTAGACAGTGCATGCAACTAAATTCCTTTACATTATAAATTATTAAAATTTTTTAGTTATTTCATAACGGAATGTCCAAGTTACAACTTGCGTGTCTTACGAAAACGGAATACGGAAAAAAATAACTTACTGAAATGATAAAATATTCACAATTACAGCGTTGATATAGGTATTTAAAAAAATGAATGATTTTAAATATACTTAACAAAATATCGACTTTTTACAAATATAAAGTTGTGTTTTCAAATATTTATTAAAATTATTGCAGGTATCTTATTTCACAACAATGAAAGCTGGTTTATAAAATCATGCGTCTACTTAGCATGCATATTTTGGCATTGGTGTTCTATAATATTAAAACTAACAAATTAAAAAATGAAATATTGCGACGAACATTCTTTCATATGTTTTCTTTTTATATCACGCCACTACACGAAACTACAATTTGTAGCTCAGAACTAAAATATAAGTTTAATTTAGCTTTAAAATGTAAACACATTTTAGTGTGTATCCGGAGTACATGAATTTTATTAAAGCTAATTTTTTGGCCAAAACTTGAAAACTAAATATACATTTTTTTCATAGATAAGGTGGATCAGAAATATAACATTCATTTAAAAAAAAAACATATGTGTATTGAGCTTACTTTGGAAGAATTTTGATAGCAGAGCACAGGAAAATTAACGATTTTATATTTTTTTTCTGGCGTAGCGTATTATTATTACAGGACTAATTATACATGTAAAGATAAAATTCGTGTTTAGGGCCTAATTTTCTTTTAAAAATAAGGTATTTTGAATATTCAGCTACCACTTTCGAACTTTAATTGGTGTGTTATAAATTTTAATTGCTGGAATAACATATAATAACAGCATGGTGTTTTATATGAAACTTGTGAGTGTGGTGTACGGTCGAACTGAATAACTGCCCTGAAAAAATAAAACTAAAAAAATACCTTTGGTAATTCCACAACATATAAAACCTTAACTTAAAAAGTAAAAATAAAAATAATAGTTAAAAATATTGTTAAGCGTTAAATGCGTCGAGGGACCGTTAATTAAACAAATAAGTGTTTAAAGCAAGTAAAATTGAAACATAAAAAGTAACTGAAACAAAACTTACGTATATTGTGTGTACATTTTTGGGAAATTCCAAAAGAAATGCCCAAATATTAAATTTACATGCGTGTTAAATTTTTCGATTGATTCGCTGTTCTATTTATTTTGTCCGGTTTTTATTTTGATTTAATTTCACTTATTTAAATTACCAATCTTGATTTCTTAGCGATCCACAATGTTTTTAAAAATTAAGAGTAACTTAAAAGTATGTAATTTTTACCATTTATAGAATCATATATGTGTCAGCGTTTTATTAAATATTTTTATTTAAGTAAGCATTTTAAATATCTAAAAATATCGACACGTTCGCGTCATTTAAATGTTTAGTTGTTGAGTGAAAACGTTTTATTAAAAAAATTTTTTTTATAGTAATACATAAAGTAGTCTGCCTGTACTCTGCACTTTGAACTTAGTTTAAAAACAACACGATTTATTAGTCTAAATATCAATTTCTTTACCACTACACAAAGAAATATTTGGTAATAAGTTTTGTAGTAGGGTTATGAATGTACGAGAATGTACGAGACCAAGTTATTTGACGCTGAGAATATTGAAAGCAGTGATGTTTAAATACCTTATAAATTAATCAAAATAGTTATAGAACTGAAAACTGCATTTTATAACATAATTTGGTTTCCTCCTGTTCCTATATTATACCTTTATGAAATTTAAATATTTAAATATGTTGTAATGTTTGTCAGAATATACACGAAGTAACATTAAATGAATACCGTACTCAATAAATACCGAAAATTATTCGAAGAACTCTTCCATAACACGAGAGGTCGTATCGTACCTTCGTTTTTTCGAATAATTAGTCGAACTTGACAGGAATTCAATATCTGTACTCGTAAAATACATTTTTTTTACGTTTGATCATCAGATTACTATCATTTTACTAGACACTGATAAATATTATTTTAGCTAAGGTGTAATTGTTGTTTTTTTTTAAACTTTGTTTGAGAACGTCGTAAACAGTATGAAATTAAATACTCGGCAATATATCATTAACATCTTAATTGATAAAATTTTACTTAGTTGTCAATTTGTCAAAGGATCGCGGTCATCAGAAGATTGAGTGTTATAGTTTGCTTTTGCTGAACGAATGCTTCAAATGCAATGAATGACTGCTTGAATTTCAATGACCATTTACTCGGAAGTGTTCGAAACGCGTACGGAAAAGTAGTACCAAGTAGGTAATAAAGAGAAACAAAATGCAGCGAAGCAATAACTGATTCATTTTAAAATGTAGGTTAATGAATGTATCGGAAACTTTGAATATTCACTTGCACAGAAAATAAATTTGGTGTGTTTTTCATAAAACTATTTCTCTGTCGGTTCATTGGAGAACCTACTTCAGAGAACCGTTACAAATCACAGGAAGAATCTCTCATCTGACGGTTTACTCAGACGGCGTCATCATCATGACGAGACTGAGCCGGATGTCGTAAAACACACAATAAAAACAGCTGCTAGGGAAGTTTCGCTGCGAAGGTTGAAACCATCCAACCACACATTCCGAGTGTGCTGCATAGTTTTTTGTACGTGTCTGATAAAGTAGTGGTCACGTGCATGCTATGTTTGTAAATCTCTACGAGCTCACCAAGCCGCCCGTAAACATGATGGGGCACGATTAAAATCTCTAAAATACTATGAATGCGTGTCATTTTTAAAATATGGCTTCGCTAGTTACGGGAATAGAGCTGTCCGATTAGAAATCAAAAGAAAATGGGAAATCTCGATGTTTTTTGTTTAATCAGACTGGGTGAACATAAATAAGATATAGGCGATATTTGAAGCAAAAAACTGACTAGTTAACATGAAACGTTTGTCATTGCGACCAGCCCGAACAATGGATGGATTGGAATGAGATGAGAGTCGAACAGCAGCAGATTAAAACGGAGTAGAATTAAAGATTTTCGCGAAAACAAAAAACCTTAAATATCCAAATTATTGTAAGACCATTTTCAGACCACCGCGTTAATTGTGGACTCTATTGTTTAATAAGAATTTTAAAATGATGTCTGTCGATCTTACAACGTTTTGAGTTTTATTTAAAAATTGTTATTTGTTTTCTAGTTAACAGGAAATTATTTAAATAAAATAAAATGATTGAATCAATTTTGAACCACATATTAAGATTGGTGGTAAATAAGTGTTATTTTATGTTCTCAGGAAATTTATTAACGATACGGGAAAATTATTACACCAGACACCAGCTTGTTTTCGTTATCAATTCGACTACAATTTAGTCGCCATACAGTTCATGCCAGGGATCATGTCATTGCAATTTGGTCAATAAGGTAAATATAAATCAGTTAAATAACCAATTTCGTGTAAAGTAAATGACAATATGACATCGTAAATATTCACATTATCATGCCGTCCATGTCACACGCACATACACACAAAGGAATAGAATCGAACAATTCACGACCCGCTGGGATCAGAAGCATTATAAACTTATTTCAGAAACGGCGAAGAATTTATTTAACTAACAAGTTAGTTGTATATTCTTAAGTAATAAATCAGTGTCTACAGCTTTTTAATTAATGAGAAATATTTGTCTCGTTTACAGATTGATAAAATGTTTAAAGCCTAGAGACTCTGAAACTGTCAAAAACTACACGACTTCCGTAACCTCATTCACTATAAGAATTCTACTTCATTGCCAAATAAAAATGTAGCTCAGTTAAAGAGCATAGTTACAAATTTAAATCTGTTGTAATTTTTTCCCCAAAAGTGTCGATCGACATACCTTTGATAATATTTTATTCACTGGGGAAACTACAGCCGTCTCACAACATTTCTCAAAATTATGAGTACAAGTGTTCGCATACTGAATTATTATACATCTTTAGGTACTATTCTATTTAAAACTCAGATAATTTTAAAAAATGATATGTAGCTAATTTATTTCTATTTTACACCAGTATGGTGCTACCTGATGTCCTTTAATAACCGGAACCTTATTAAAAAAAGGTGCAAGCAATCGGTACTCGATCGGTATTGCAACATAAATCTCTACATACAAGTTTACAACAAAATACACCAAGAAGTTTAGAAATGCATTTTAAGAGTTGGGCGTATAAAAATACTCTGTTAATAATAAAATAATTAAATCGTCTGGTATATTTTAATTTTGCAAGAGATATTTAATAGTATTGGATAGAATTTACGTTTGGTTTGCTGGTTAATATGTTCTTCACACTTAACAACGTACATTGTAAAAACACCGGAACAGGTAGTTGCTTTTCTGCTTCTGTTTCTACCCAAGGATAAGCTTATTTTATCTTGCAAATCAGAATCACGTGCTTATTCTGCAGAAAATGTTATTGCTTGAGCGAAACCATTTAGCAATATTTAAATTTTTTTAAAGAAAGCATAAACGTATGGTTTCTTCTAACATGATAAGTGATTAGCTATGTAATTTTCTGCGACAGAATATTCGCAAGGTATCTTAATATGTACTTCAAAACTTACTAAAGTAAAATTTCGTAGCACTGTACACTCAAATGAATATTGAAATTAATTAATTGGTTTGTAAAAATAGTTACAAGTGCTTAATAAAAGTACAGTATACCATTCAAACGGTAATGACCATGTTAAATTTTAGAAAAGCAGAAGCAGAAGTTTATACTACGGACGGAATGTAACAAAAAAGAAAGAAAATAGTAACCACAACTTTCAGTAAATCGTTAACTGTTTATAAACTAGTCTCACAAATATTTATAGTATTCCGAAAAAAAAAAATGAATTCAAACGAGCGGAACTTCTCCAGTCTGAATGGATTTTTAATGGCTGCGTGCTAGGATACAGAGAATTCTTCCGAGTGAAGTTACGGTGTAGTGGTACAAGCAACGGCTCTCAACGCCTTGTAATGAGGCGTGGCGTTCGGTACGGCATTAAACCGTGTCGACGTTCAATCAGCAGGGGCGACCACAAGGTTACATTGTGGATTCTAGTCCCCGAGCTGACAACTTGGGACGGGAGCTTGTAAGTCTTCTCCAAACAGAAGCCACCAGCTGTCTATTTTTACAAGTCTTTCGCCTCCCGTCGCCACAACATATGTTCACACCTGGTCCGTACAGCACCCGGGAAAAAAATTCACCGTGACCCTATCCGTAGTTCTCTGACTTTCTGTCGTCTAATTCGTAGATACCGAACAATTCGAGGGTTCTCTGACCTGTAGGCTAGGCTCCAAGAACATCTGTGTATTCAAGCAGACATTACCTGTTCACTGGCTACTCGATGATACAGTTATATGGGCCTGCATTTAGTTACATTAGAATTATTGGCTAAGCTACTTCCAGGAAGTATCAAATAAGTCAACATCCAACTGCGAAAGTGGTACGAACTTACAGTTACTGGAAATCTAGCTGAGAACCCAAAGAAAACACGAATTTTTCAAGTATCTCCTAATTCGTGTTTTAATTATATATCGCTGGTGTAGACGATTTAGATAACACCGTTTATGAGTAGAATCTCCCATTCCTTAGCTCTTCTTTTGTTTTTCCATACGTATTGTTACCCATCCTCCATTAAACTTCTAATGCAGAAATCAATCAAGAAACATGACGTACATTCCAACATTGCAAATGCTCGCCTGCTACAATTTAGAGAGACAACCGCTTTTTACGAAACAAACAATTCAAACTTTCCAAAACTATTAGATATGTCATAGTTGCTTGAAATTATAAAAAGTATAAAACTATCGTTATGATCGAGTGTATTATTTGTAATTCTGCGTCTAAACAGATACAGACAAATTAGGCTGTTCGCTATAAATTTAGCCCTCAGCAGAACTTGTAATTAATGAAAATATGTTTTACTGGGCCAATAAATGATAACTTTTGAGAGTGTTAAAACGTCTACACTGGTTTTTAGTTACGTGGAAGTTTTCATATTAAATATATTATAGATGGCTGCAAAACGGCTGAAAGAAAACTTTATGCAGTGCTCACTTTATCGTTAATCGTCTATACGGCGTAATATATACATTTGCTCACGAACTTACCCATTATTGATATCTGATAATATTTTCGTGTTTTTGCATACTGACTCATGTGACTTCGCCGTTTAAGGATAGGCGTACAAGAAGGAATTTTGTTTTTTTTGTGTGTCGGTACATTGCACGTTAAATAATTATCATTTATTACTATTATATTAGCATGGTACGTATAGTATAGTTTTCAAATGCATCGTAACCAGTTCGAGTAAGCGCAGGTTTGTACATTTATTTTCCGATGTGAAATCATACGCTATGTTAACATATTTTACGTAAGTCTAATAATATCTGGGAAAATAAATAAAGTTAATATTTTCAAAATAACTCAGACTATGTCAACATGAAACAACAGAACTGCAACTCAAAGTGACAATAAAGTCATAAAATTACAGAATAATTTTTAGTCAATGAACAAAAATTGTTACAGGTATAATATACAGTATAGCAACACGTGAACAAATTAATAGCGAATTATATTTCTCCAGTTTATTCGGTTCAACTAATGCCAAGCGGACGTTTTAATTTCTGATTATGTAAGAACTCAGGATGACGACTCACGAAAAAGTAAAAAATTATTTCGTTCCGGGAAATTAAGAATTAAAAAACGTAATTTCTAGTACGATGTCACTATTTACACATACAAAATATGAAAACAAAATAAATCCCTGGAATGATCCCAGGTGGTTTAAACGTTCGTAACCCCTCCAATTATACTGTTATTTTGGATAACCTAGCTTGGGCTCAAATCTTCTTCCGGCGAGTGTAGCTACATTTTCTTGGTTCGCTTCTTTCCTGTCTCCGTTAATGCTTGATTCTTTTATACATCTACCACTCACACTGCTGGCATACCGGTTTCAGGACTTCATTTATTTCTCCACGAACCTCGGACGTCAGTAATTTGTGTCTAGATGAAGAGTCGAGACGTCGAAACCGGTTCATCTTGCCACCTCAAATCCTACTGTATTCCTAGTGGACGCATTTTTGTGCAGTGTGATGATGAGTGTCATCGAAACTCTGTTACTAAAATATTCTGACAAAACCACTCGAAATGATATTAAAAGTAAAAGCCCTTTATACATTGATATTCAATACATTATTTTACCAAATATTTACTTTACATGTATATATACATGTCTGTATAAGTGTTTAGCTTCTTGATTACACTTTATTAGCTAACAATCACAGTCAAATGTAAACATAAACGGGTCGAAATTTTTAATGTGTTAAACATTTTGCAAAATGACGACATATTAAAGAGGAAAGCCATATTTTGTTTTAAGAATAGCGATAAGCTAGAAGATCATTACTGTACCAGCTCGAAAAATTTCTCAGAGTAATGACTCAACATTGTGTGCTTCATTTTGTATTATTATTCCTGGAGCTATCGTAACATATGTATGTTGGATTGTAGAGGAATATGTTGGTGAATTCTACAAACAAATGCAAGCAAATATAGGTCAATAATTACAAATTGCCAAATATTTTTCTCCGTCAAAAATTAGTTTAGGTAGGCTAGGTACTTGAAATAGATTTGAAATTGTATGAGGGAAGAAACGCTGACTTCCATTTTGTAATCACTTAGTATAGATTTGACTAGCTGTATATGATGTTTCACCTAAGTCTGTGGTTTGAAAATAAAATACTAGCGAAATCGCAAACACCAGACCCTGTCAAAATCGCGGTTACTTTCGGGTGGCGATATCCGAGTTTATTATTTGTGTTTTGGCCGGGTCAGTATTACACAACGACTCATCTGCTAATAAAATTAGTGAAAGTACTTAAAGATTTATGTTACACAAAAGAAAAAAAAAGAGAAACTAATCCACAACTACTATAAAAAAAATACAATGTACAGTTACTCTAATTTTACTGGTGTTGTTCCACAATAACTGTCAAAAAATCTGTATTTGATAATTTCCACAATATTATTAGAGAAGCTTTTACAAGTGGCTATACGAGAGTACTTAAATTTATCAATAATACGTTACTACTGTGAGAGTATCTCAATTATTAAAATGACTGACGGGATGTTTTATGATTCCTAAAGCGAATTATGATAAAACACGTCTTAGGAAAAAAATTTTCACTCTCCAGATGACTTGTTATTTGAGTCATGTTCAGAATTTTGTGAAAGATTGAGAATGGTGCCCGGAAAAGTATAAACATTAATATATGACATTAGTTATCAGCAATACCTTAAATAGGAGAAGTGGTACGCTGAGTGCCAAGGAGCAGCTACGCATAAATTTGCACTGGTAAAGGAATTAATTGCAGTATTACATCATAGATGACACACGTGGTGTTAATTAAATGCATGTGTAGCGTTCAATTACATAAGTATTTACCGCAGCGGATTGTGTTATGTTAATTCGTATGGTTGCATAACCCGACGTTAACGAAGAGATCCATAAATTCTACAAAATTTAAAATTTCCCACGAGTTTTTGGTGTGATCTATGGCTCCTTCATACCCATTGACAGGCCTGTTAAATATGCTGCAGCATATTTATATATTCGGGAAACATTTAGTAAACTGCGCGTTTGTGTGAAGTCCCACAACGTTATTTTATTACGTAAATGCAAATTGGCTTCTTGGTGTTCATGGTGCTCCTGTCCAGCAAACCAATATTCTATTTTGAAGAATGAAAAAAGGCAAATTGTTCCGAAATGGAGTCTTACTGTTTGATTCAGCATATTCTTAACTGGCGTGGCTAATTGTACCTTCGTAAGACGATCCTGCAAATTTTGCAGGGCAAAAATTGTAACAGGCCTCTTTGCCATTTGTATCTATTAAATGTAATGTTCATTGTAAATAATGCAAAATGTGATAGAATTGTCGTAGAGAGTCCGATGACATTTCATTGTAATCAGAATTATGTGTTTAATCTTGTTCTATCGTAATAATTTGTTTAATTTCATTTATTTTTAATTTAGTTTTGTACATTGGCCAGAGGCGAAG
>PNEQ01131658.1:7568-38685 GCA_003012365.1 Medauroidea extradentata
AGTTACATTATTGTTTGTATGGTTGGTAGCGAATAACTGCATGTAGTTCCGTGTATTTTCTTATTTGAATACAGCATTAGTGAAACAACATCAATTGCAAACGACCTCTCTGTATTTAATATACTTTAAAATATTTATTTAAGTTCTTACTGACATACCTACTGACTGTACAATTTCATTTAATTAGCGGCAGCACAAAGCGACGCAACCGTGTCGATTGTCGTTGGCAGACGCCGCTAAGTCTTCGCGCCACAAAGGTAGTTTAAAATTTCACCGACAGATGGCACCAGAGTTAGGTTTTCGCCGCTTGGAAGCGAATTGCGTCATTCAGTTTGTTTGTCCGTTATGTAATACATATCGGTTTTTGATAAACACATCTAAAAGTTTTAGAAGTGACTGTTTATGAATATCATTGCTAAATTATGTGAAGTCATTAGTAATGTAAGTTGTAATGTTTTATGATCGCCAGCCTGAGTATCTGGAAATATAAACAGCATTTTTTTCCCCTGTTTCACACATTAAGAAAATACATTATTTATTGTTGCTCTTTACGTGCGTCGTCGTCGTTCATTACAGTATACTTGAATTCTTGAGTTGCGTGTGTCATGTGTGTTTTTAGTGGCGGTTTTGATTTAAAAGTTAGAATATACTGTGCATGCATTTACGAGATTCGTAACGGTAATAGCGCCGTTCGAGTAGACACAGAGAAACCAGTGTTATAAGATGTTTACTAGCATATATTTATAACTAATATTACTACTGAGTATAGCATATATTCAGCACCAGTGCATTTAATGAGTACATATTGTAGACAAAATTTATCGGAGCACTGTAACGTAAATGTAAACATTGTACAAGACTACGTAAATAAAAGCACGGGCCAGTGTTGATGTTTACATGTAGCGGAAAGATATAAACTGGCAGAAAATAGAAATTAATCAGGGCTTTTTTGAGTGCTCACTTTATTCCGAATCACCTATAGAAATTTTCAATAATTGACTTTATATGAGTTTCATGGATACTGCTATTCTTTCTTGTTACCAGGAGTTGCGATAGATGGGAGGTCTTGCAATGAGTCTATAAAATTAACGTTAAAAGTGGTAATATGATAAAAATAGATGTCAAATTATCTTCTGTCTATGATACTAACTGCTTGGCTTATGTGCGACATATTAAATACAATGCTATGATAGTACTACTGCTACAAGCAATATATTTGGAAATTGACTTTCAGTTTACACCAAGTCATGTTTACTGTTTTTGGTAAAGCTCAATATTATTTATGATAATCTTTATTGAATTGCAGTGAATTTTAAAACAACTGGTTACATGTTTCATGATTCTTCAGCAACATGGCAGATGGCCACAGGAGTAAAATTAAGCAGCTGATAAGCTGAATTTATTGAATACATGGATAAATATCCAAACAAAAAAATGCTGTAGTGAAAGAATTGGGTATCCTGATTTCAGTGGCAATAAGTCAAATAAAAAAAAAATGAAAACGTTGAAGATTCTTTGCTTACTACATAGTTAAAGCAAAAGCAGACAACAAGTATACCCATGAATGGAAGCTTTTCGCAAGAAATAGCACAAGAAATAGCTCTTCACCTTGATGACAATTTTAAAGCTACAAACGATTCAATTGACAGATTCAAGAATAGGTATGTGAAAATTTAAGTGTTAGTAAGCCTCCATGAAAAGTATGTTAAAAGAAATTTTTTAATGTAGACAAGTGTGAATTGATCTACAACATGCTCACAAATAAAACTTTTGCTGTCTGGGGTGAAAAGTGCAATGGTACAAAAATAGTAAGGAAAGGGTGACAGTTTTGACAGATGCAAACATTGATGGTCCCGAAAAAATTTCCTATTTTTGCGATTGGCCTAAATTACGATTATTTTTTTTTTTACCACTGTACAGCACAACCTGCAAACATTAATATAAGGAACATTGAAATTAAGTACTTCCCTACAAACACTACATCATGCCTGCAGCCTTATGAACATGGAATAATGAAAGTGTTTAAGCAAGGATTTAAGAAGAGACCAATAGCCTATTAAAAACACATTGCTTGATGCCCTGCATTTTTGTGCTGCATTCTGGGAGTTTGTGAAACAAAATACTGTGAGCAACTGCTTCAGAAAGGCAAGCTTCATTCACTAAGATGGATAGTGGTGATCCTTCTGAACATGAAGAAGTTGATCAACTAGCCCCTACAGAAGAAAAGTGGAAAACCTTTAGACTGCGCTAAATTGTGACTACACATATGAAGAATATACATCAATTGATGGTGCAGTGATATCTTATGAAGTACAGATTATCAATATAAATGTGTGCACCATACGAGTTAGGTCAAGAGAAAGAACCCAGAGAGTTACCCACATACCTACTAGCATCTCAGGCTCTTTCAGTAAGTTGAAAGCCAAGATGGTGTTTCTGCTAAATTACGAGTTTTAGTGGCAGATTGGAAAAAACAGCCAGAAATAAGGGTTAAACCAACAAATCTTGAATTTTTTGGTTGGAAATAGTTTCTGTATGTATCTTTAAAGTTTCTTACAGATTTTTATTTTTTTTTTAAACAAATTGGAACATTTTTTGTATTTATGCCTGTGTATTCATGAATGTCAACTCCTGGACATAAAATCTAGTTTTATAGACTCCTTGAAAAAGGTCAAATCATGTTTCTAAAATGCATATCCTTAACTTTGACCCTGTAAAGTTCTTACTAATGTATATTAATCAAGTGCTCAAATCTCATTAATGCACACCGTGAATTTTTCGCACTTAACAATTTTAACCTAAGAGCACTAGCATTTTCTTGCACTTAGCCAATCACTAAGTTGCTAGTTATCACAGGTAATATGTTAGCATGCAAAAAATTTGTGTGAGTGCGAGTAAGTGTGAGAGAGAGTGTGTGAGTGTGTGAGAGAAAGAGTGTGTGAGAGAGAGAGTGTGTGTGAGAGAGAGAGAGAGAGATAGAGTGTGTGTGTGTGTGTGCATGCATATGTGCATGCGTGTTTTGTGACATGCACTGGCACGTAGCCCTCAGTTTGGTGTCATATATTAATTTCAATTGGTTATTAGTAATACGTAGTTAATAATAAATTTTTTTGTTTGTAACAAGTTTTTTTAAGCTAATCAAATGTAAGGATTAATACTACAGGATCCAACATATTAATTGGGGATGCTGTTTTAAAAATTAACATTAACATTTTAATTCAAAATTTAAATTTAACTGCTAATGCAAGTTTAAAAGTAGCAAACTTTACAGGTCAATTTTATGGGAGTCATAACATGTTTGGATTCATTTTAAAGGTAATTTAAATTTGAATAACTTATCTAACTAACTTTTTTCTTGTATTTTGCATTAATTGGATTTTAAAAATTTCAAGTAGACTCTGAGCTTGCCCCCTCTGGAATGTGATTCGTCTGGCAGGCAGGTCAGAGTTCAGATGCTTGGAAGCACGTACAGAAACGTACACGCACACAGTTTGGTCAGCAGGCCATTAGTCTAGCTTCTTGGGTGGTAGTGCTGCGCGCAACAAAACATTAGAAAGGTGGTGCTTCGCGACAACTTGATGATGCAGCATGTCCCCAATTAATGAAAATAATGAATATTTAGCTGTTATTGTGTGATAAAATGTGGTTTAAAATTGTCAGCAATTGTGTTTACTTACATTTCTGATTATAAATGTCAGGAGACCATTTTTTCAAACATATTGGATCCAATTGTATCACTCCCCTGGTTGGCCGAGTAAGTTCGGCTGACCGACCAGGAGGATATCAGTCGAGGCGTCATAGAGGTAGGAACTGGTCATGTTAGGTGCTGGAGAGGGGCTGTGAAGCCTAGAGGGCATATTAACAATTACAAGGGCCTATAGAGGCACTCTATTTTTGTATGTATCAAGTTGTAGGTACTTGTAACAGCACAATGCATTACAAGTGTAAATCAGACACTTTCAGGCTATATTTCTCGACTGAATGCAAACGGCAAGTTGCAGTACTCAACTAGATCCTAATGACGTAACCATGGGCAAGCACTCACGACATTTAACTGCCTGGCATCGTATCTGAATGTATAGCCACTAGTGTCACTTGTAAACTTCTACCAATGAGAGTTTAATAAAATACAAAGGCTGATAATTTTTTATTTGTTCTTTGCTGATTAACACCACTGCTATCTGGGCATCATAATCATCATCACTACTTCTACAACAAAAACAAACAAAAGTTCTGTGGTATTTATTTTCGTCACTCGTCCTTACTACAATTGTTGCCACTAATAGAAGGTTTAGCCACGGACAGGGAGCAGTTCGAGCAATTCTTCGAAACCCTGCAGCATTTAATAATAACTGCAGAGAGAGAAACCCATCCCCCCCTTACATCTGGCGCCAAGTAACAGGGACCTGAGGGAACCGAAGTACCTCTGTGGGCCCTAAGACCCGCAACAATGACCAGGAGCAGTGCCATGACAGCGGCAGTTCGAGGACGGCAGTAGTAACAGTCGCCGGCGTTACGCGAAAGGAAGGAGCAGAACACAGGTAACATCAGCAGAAAAGGAAAAATAACCCCAATTGAATAGAAGATCTTTACGGTCATGTAAATGAAGAGAGAAGGCAACAGACAGCAACAGGTTAGTGTTTACCAGTGTGGGTAGGTAACAAGGGGTGAATGAAATTGTGCATCTTATTAGTATGATTTTTTGTGTCTTAAATTACAGTGAAAAAGGAAATTACGAATGTTAACATTGTTATTTATTTAAAGTGGATAAATGCATGTTAAGTCAATAAATAACACATGTGTGTAGGTTTATACCAGTGATAAACTGGTCTAAAAGCATGGCAGCTGTTGCAGATAAACCTAGTGAAAGTATAACTGGTGATGAGGGTGAGCATGGAATGAGTGGTGTAGAAGGATCAGTTGAGGAAAATATTAATGAGCAAACCACTTCAGAAGCAGGCTGTGAAACATGGTCTGTAATGGTGACTCCCACAGCTGTAGAGGAAGAAAAGGGGCTGGCGAGTATAATAAAAGAAATGATAGAGGCGTAAAGTAAAGCACTAGTAGGGGAATTCAAAGGGGAAATTAAGGGGCTAAGAGAGAAATTAAAAGATGAACTAGGTACAATGAAATCTAAATAGACAGAATTTGAGAATAATTATATAACAAGGTTATGCGAGGTGGAAGGGAGTGTAGAGGTATTGGTGTTAGGGCAAACCAACATTACTAACAGGGTAGAAGAAGTTGAGAGGAGTTTACAAACATAACATCAGCATGTTGACAATTTGATAACACAAACCACTTTATATGGGGAACTTATAAGTCATAATCAAGGTGAAATTGCAAAGACTAACAATAGATGTGAGGCAGTGCGGAGGTGTGTCGAGGAGGAAGCTGTGGAAAGTACAGCACAACTAGGTGAGATGGAACGGGAGATTGTAGAAAATCTACTTCCTAAACTAAATAGGGTGGAAGCAGAATTAGTGGCACAAGAAAGGAAGATCAATGAGGTCAGGAAAATAGGTAATGAGGCTAGTGTGAGTATATTAACTTGGGGGTGCAGGAACTTAAGTTCAGCCAGTCTTGTCAGGAGAGGGATATACCAAAATTCTCAAGTGAAACACCCGAACTGACATTTGAAAAAGTTGAGTTTTTTTTTTTTTTTTTTTTTTTTTTTTTTTTTTTTTTTTTTTTTTTTACTGCAGTGAAGAGGAAAAACTAATTGTGGCTAGGAGATCAATTAAAGGCTCTAGTGCCAACTGGCTGAAGTTAGTAGAAGACAGAGTTAAAACATTCAGAGACTTTGTGAGGGAGTTCACAGGGGAATACTGGAACAGCAGGATACAGGGGATTGATAGCGCAAAATTGTATCAGGACAGATTTACAAGTGGAAGTTTGGAGAGACACCTTAGTTCAGTGGTAGAAGAGCTAAATATTATGATGTTCCCTTTACTGAGGAGGAAACCATTACACGTGCACTTTCACAACAAACACCAGTGAATGTTCAGGATGGGTTAGTAGGTAAAGAATTCACAACTATTGAGCAATTAAGAAAAACTCTTAAGGAATTTGATACAATACATAACCTCAAAATTAGCTAGGGAAACCAGAGCGGGAGGAACATTAACCAATCTAATATTAATAGGAGACCAGTAAATAGATTTGAACGACAAAGAAGTAGGTGCACAGGATGACAGTGGGAGGACGTTATAAAATGGGTGTAATAATGATAACAATGAAGGAATTGGTAGCGGGTACAACTTAAGACAGGGAGGAAGTAATAAGCAAGGGGAAAGAAACAGACAGTGATACAATAACTACCATGGGCCACAGTTTACCAGGCAGATCTATGAAAACAGGTACAGATCACAAGGAACAAGAGGGTACTTTGGGGGACAAAGAAATGGGAGAAATTATAGGTTTGAAGGCAGAATGGCATATGGTGAAGTGCGTGGAGCAAGAGTTGTTGGCCAGGTGGGGGGGGGGGAATACCAAATTACAGGCAAATAAGAAATGAGGAGAACAAAAGGAAAAAAGAGAAAACAATAGGTATAACACAGGTAGGGGTAGTCAGGGAAACTAGAAGAGTCACCTAGCAAGGGCAACCAGGCTGGTGTGACATATGGCAGGGAGCAAGTGGTTAAAGAAAAGCCAGTCCACGTGGCTGCTGCTATAGTCACTGACGATAAAGAATTCTTACTACGGGAAGACGAACAGAATGTTAGGAAAACTGTAGTACCAGAATTATCATATAAAGTAGGGGATCAGCATGTAGCAGTGCTGTTTGATTCATGTATGGAAGTTTCAGGGATTCCAGAATAGTTTTTACACAGTTTAATCAAGCGAGCGCTTGGTAACCTAGCCTTACCAGTAATCTACAGTTAACAGTAGTAGGGGCAACGAAGGAGAAAAGGAAAAAGGTAGACAAACAAGTATTTTTGAGTTTTCAAGTAGGGAAAAAGAGTATAAAGCTAATTACCTAGTAATGCCTCAGTTGACAAAAGAAGTAATTACTGGAATTGATTTTTTGCTTAGTCACAATGTAATTGTTGAATTTGTAACGAGAGTTATTCAGATCAAGGAAAACAGTAATAGTAGGCTGAGTAAGGGAGCAGTGTGTGACAGGACAGAAGATAATTTATGAATGCAATTGATAGATGAATGGGAAACAGAGTATGAAAAATATGTATTAAGTGGGGCAATATGTAAGGATTTGTTAGAAATTAACCACATTGAAACCAGTATCTGGAAGCAGAAACTTAATAGAGTGCTAGACGAGTGTGAGGAAGGCAGCACCGATGAGATAAATAGAATACGTAAGTAGCTTACACAGTACCAGGATGTATTCTCCAGTGAGCCAGGTTTAACCACAGAATATGTTGCCAGAATACCAATGATTGATGACGCACCGTTTAAGGGGAAAACCTACCCCATTCCATGGGCATTCAGGGAGGAAATTGATAAGCAAATTAGTAATATGGAAAATAAAGATATTATTGAGTAGTATAACAGCCCATCTGCAAATCCATTAGTATGTGCTAGAAAAAAGTATGGCAGTATACAGTTACATCTAGATACAAGAGCATTGAATTACAGAATAATACCAGACTAGCAGTCTCCTGTAGAGCCTGATACATGGTTTACCTCATTTTATGGCTCAAAATATATTAGTACAACAGACTTTGTTAAGGGCTATTGGCAAGTATCTCTACATCAAAATGATAGAAAAAGTACAGTATTTCTTTAACGTGGTATCAGGCAATATCCAGAGAGATAATATTGCCAGCAAAATTAAATTTCCATATATGATCGATACCTCCCTGGAGAACCAAATTAAAAAAGTTCAAACATGTTGCAATTAGGAGGGGAGAGAACCAAGGCAGTGCTTTCAGCAAGTTTAGTGTGGTTGACAAAGTGCTACTAAGAGTATGTGTGAAAAGTGATTACCTATTAAAAGATACAAAAAAGTTATTTCTGTTTTATGAAGGGTCTTTTGTCATTTTAAGAGATGTATGTGTAAATTTGTGGGAACTAGGACATTTGACAGCTGAAAGATGAATCAAGGATACCTATAACCAGTATTTACTCAAACCTTATACAAGCATTGAAAAGTAGGAGCATCATTATGACTAGTGTTTTAAGTGTTTGGTCTTGGAGGTACATATCAATGAGGGTATTTTTTTATGTGTTTGTTATTGCATACTATTTCTTATTTAATGAGTATTATTGCCAGGTAGGGAAGGTTTAAATGATTTTCAGTATAACATAGATGAGTTCATAAGATAAATTATAGTAGTTTAAAATTTGATAATGTTCATCAATTCTAAGGTTAACTCTTGATTTTTACAGAGCTTTGTGGATTAATAAGTTGACATTAATAAGTTTTGAAGTCAAATTGTAAAGTAAGCAGAATGTGAAATTGCAATAGAGCAAATAATGGTAATGCTTTGAGTGAAAATAATTTCATGGTTTTTTTATCAGATTTGATGAATATTTGGAAGTATAGAGAATTATGGTAATTTGAATATGTCAAGGAAGTTAATATTTTGTTTTTGAGGTTAGAAAAAAGATGATGTCACAATTTTGGCTAAATAAGTAACATGTAAAGGGGAGTGCTGAAAGAGAGTAAGGGTGATTTAAAATTCTTTATAATGTACTCAAATGACATTCATTCTTACAATATGTTACAATAGCACTTCATCAACAACTGCCATCCTGTATCACTCAATCCTGCCAACCTCATTGCAATGACTTATGCTAATTCATCTTACCCTTTTACCATACACAACCTTTTATGACACTAATAATATTACAAAAAGTTACTCTTACGTTATATTTCAATAATAATCCAATTACACAGCTAAAATACTTAGAATTAGATAGCCAAAATAACGTGCAGTAACAATCTCAGTACTGAACATAATAACAGAACTAACAATAAATAAAATTTAAAAATTTGTCTATTTTCACATTTTACAATTTCAGCATGCCAGCTTTTGTCTGAGCATTCGCTTGTTTCTGTAGTGCATCTCAGGAGTGACATTCACATCTCTCTGAGGACTAAATCCTCGAAAACCCTCTACGACTATGTCATCGTCACAAGACTGGATTCCCTACTGACTTCACTCCTTGGCCCATCTGCTGATACATTGACATGGTTATTACTATTGCATGGCTGTATCTCTATAGCTGTAGCATCAGTGTTTTAACTGTGCAGGTCAATGTAATCCAAAAGTGTTTTATATTTGTTTAGCGAAGTGATTCTCCTAACGAGATTCCCCTTATGATTATACACCCAGTACGACCTAGGTGCTTCATGCATGCCAGCCAATTTTCATGTCTTCCAGTACTTATTATCTATGGTTCTTTCAACTACATTCTGACCTATAACAAATTCCACCTCCTTCCTACTGGCAATTTTATTGCAGTACTTGTCTGTCTTACACTGTTTGTCAAACAACCATTTACGTAACCCTGTTTGAACGTGAGGTTTACGGCTCTCCCCAGATACTAGCATTTTAGTGCGCACTGCGTGACTGTTTAATAGTTGTGATGGAGATGCCCCCAATCCTGAAATAGGTGTATTTCTGTACTCCCGCAATGTATCTCTGTAATCGGTGTTGGTGTCAGCACTTTTACATAGTAGCTGTTCAGCTATATGGATACCCTTTTCAGCTAATCCATAGCTCTGTGCATATTTAGGGCTGCTGAACTGGCACTGAAACTTATTACGGGCATGCTGCAAAAACTAATTCGAATTAAAAAATATGTTGTCTGAAACCAGGATTTGAGGATCCCCTTGCACTGCAAAAATAGTTTTACAAGCTTCAATTACATTATATTCAGTCTTACCACCCATGGGTATGACATCAACCCATTTTGAATATAAGTCTGTAGTTACTAAGTAGTTTTTCCCTCCAAACATTAGAATGTCTGCTGATACTTGTTCAAATGGTAATTTAAGGTCTTCACTAACACTGTCATTATAAAAGACCTAGACAATAGATCACCTATCAGCATTTTCTTTTCCTGGCATATATGTGACCGATAAGTCAAAAGGCAACAACTTTAACCTCAATTGTTCCAAACGTGTTGCGCTAATCTTTCCAATTGGTTTGGTCATGAGTGGAATCAAAGGTTTGAGATCAGTAAGAAATTGTATACAATAGCCAAACATCCACTCGTGATAACTCGGAACCCCAAAAAACTATTGCAAGATCTTGATCTATGCCCATTTACATTCACTTTCGGTCATTTTTCGGTATGCAAATGCTACTGACTGTCCCTCTTGAAGCAAGCATGCCCCTAACCCAGTTTGTGAAGCATCACACTGTACTATTATTGGTAATGTGGGATCAAAACTGTGCAAACAAGGTGCCTGGCATATCATGTCTTTAAGCCTGTTTAAAGCAGCTTCATGGCAGGGAAGCCATAACCATTCTGCATCTGCTTTATTTAATTCTTGTAATGGTCTCTCTACATTGGATGTATTTTTAATGAAAGGCCTGACATAGTTAAACATACCTAAAATACGTCTCAGCTCTTTTGAAATTTTTTGGTAACCGGATTTCCTTTAGAGCCCTGACTCTCTCTGGGTCTATCTCCATGCCCCCCTCAGAAAATACATGCCCCAAGTACTTAACCTCACTTTGTGTAACTGAACTTTCTCAGGATTTTATACTCCTACTTTCCTAGCTCTAGATATTACTGCTTCTACAGCCCTGTCATGCTCCTCCTCAGTTTCTCTATAACAAATTATATTGTAATTTGGAATGTCCCCAAAGTTACAGTCCACTTCCTTCTGAAATTTTTCAGGAGCTGTTGCATGACCATATGGCATTCGCTTATATAGGCCTCTAAGAGGCACACTTTTTTTTGTTTATATCAAGTTATAGGTGCTTGTAACAACACAATTCATTACAAGTGCAGATAAGACACTTTCCGGCTATATTTCTCAACTGAGTGCAAAAGGTAAGAGGCAGTACTCAGCTAGATCCTTTGCCTTTGCTTGTTGTAAACCAACATTTACTTACATTCAAGTGTTTATCCAAAGCATATTTTAAACAGATAATGATTATCGAAACTTTCTTAACCTTTTACCAGAGTATATTTACAAATATAGCTGAGTGCCTCACAAGAAGTGCCAACCCTGTGAATGGACGTTTCAAAAGTTCACTCACAAGCAATACCTGGAAATAAGCAAGTAATTATGTCTAAGTGTTAGTTTGCTATTCCTTGAAATATGACTAAAATTAATATAAACACTATTATGTATTAATTATATTGTTTAACGGCAACACGAGTGTTAAATACAGAAGCCTGGATATTTCTTTATGTAGCAGATTAATTGTGACCTGAGAGTAAGAAATTTTTTTCAGTAAAAGTGGCACATTTGTAGTAGCAGACAGCCCAGAGCATCTCTTCAGCCATTTTGCATCACCCAGCTAAAGATATTTTCTGCCCCTTTGGCAGGCATAAAAGGAGGGCATTCACCCCCAGATTTTCAGTCATCTTGACGTAAAAGTCAATAATATTCTACTTCAAATAATCCTAGTTCCACGTATATTGGCCCAAACATGATATATGTTCAACTGAGGTTGAAATACCAAAATAAAAAGTCAAATTACAGTATGCAGTCCATCACGTCTGCGTCAACTAGGGTAACTCATGCCCCAACAATAACTTGCCAGTTTCACAAAGCCAACACGAGAACTTGCAGGAAATAAATTTATGCGCACCAAATAATTCAAATCAGTGGATTCAAATGACGAATTAAGAATGCCATTCACCCATCATCACAGCATAAACCTTGGATGTAAGAATTTAACACGCAAACCAATAAAAAGAGTAATAAATGGTTGACCACAGAAACGTTAATTTTCGGCTTAATATTATGTTCTCAGTCTGAAATTTGCTCGAAAACGCAGGTCAACCATAGCTATCAAGGAACCTTTGCCGCACTTGACGGTACTGCAGAGGAAAATTTCCACAGGACCAACCACTTCTTCCACACTAATTTCAAATATTGCTACGCTAATCAGCTGCAATATAACGAACCATACGTTCCACATCTTGCACATTACTTAACTAGCAATAACATTACACGTAGTTTATGCGGCACACAAAGTTACAGATGGTCGCTGTGTTTACTCGCATGAACAATTGCACCGCTACATGGTACATTCTCAGTAGTATGAGGGCTTTTTTGCATAACTTTAATTCCTAAATGGGTCACAAGCCCCAACATGCCCGTAGTTTACCATGATCATAGTCTCAGACATTGTTACACTGCCTTACTTAAACCGGGCCTTACACCCACATGACGCAACCGTCCACCACCAGGGCTGGTAACCAATTCCTTCAGGCTTAACGCTCGCTTACCTATACCTCCCCTCTCCCTCAACCCTGTGCATGCGCGCCATGTCACAAAGAAAAAGCAACTGCACTACTTCACAGAACAGGCAACATTATTTGTCGATAAAAACCTTGCCTACTAATACAAACAAATATCTCAGGTGTGACGTGCACTGGCCAACATAACCAGGTGTAAGGATGTATACGGTGGGATCCAACAGATTAATTGGGGATGCTAGTAAAGAAATCAACATTGGAAATTTATTCAAAATTTAAATTTCAACTGTTAAAGCAAGATAAAAGTATTAAATTTTACGTGTCAATTTATTTGATTTATATCGTGTTTGAACTCATTTTAAAGCTAGTTTAGTTTCAAACAATTTTTTTAAGTAATTTTTTCTTTTATGTGGCTTGTTTTGATTTTTTAAATTTCAAGTAGGCTCTGAGCTAGCCTGTGCTGGGATGGATTTATCTGGCAGGCAGGCCACAGTTCACTTGCTTGGAGTCACGTACAAAGGGGTGCTGGAATGCGGTGAGCGCTGCAGGTCGTTTCTCGATCGACGTGGGTGGTAGTGTCGTGTGCAACAAAACTCCGTAAAGCTGGTATTCCGCGACAGATTGATGATGCAGCAACTCCCCAATTAATAACTTAATGAATGTTTAGCTGGTATAGTGGAATAAAACGCTTTGCAAATTTGTCAGAAACCATGTTACATACTTTTCATCCAGAGTAAATGTAAATTAACCTGTTTTCGAGCAACTTAGATCCTGTTGTATCACTCCGCCGCTTGGGCGAGTAAATCCGGGTGTCCGCCCACGAAGATATCAGTCTAGGTGTCATGGCAGGGCAGACTGGACGTGTAAGGGACGTACGTGTAAGGGGGCGAAATCGCTCAGGTTAAAACTTATTTTTTTAGATTTTCTTTGTTTTTAGTAACACTAGGTGTAACAAGGCGTTGCACAATATGTAACCGTATAGCCATCATCTTGAGTGGAGTAGGTATCAAGTACTAAAGTTTGTAAACCGCAGTACCGTGTGATGATATTGCCTTGGGCAGACACTCAGTAATAGTGTGGATAACTGCAACCTGCTACAGTTTGCTTAAGGTTTACTAGAGCAGTAGGTTTGGTGAAATATCTCATGTCACGTCTCCTGTTATATTGGTTATCTTGATTGTTTGCAATGGGCAACTAATATCACGAAACACTGATAAATAGTCTTAAAGCAGATATTTGTGTTTCTTTGTTTTTGTATCGTCATCCTGCAAGCTACATCATTCAGTAACAACAGGAGAGAGTTACGTCGTCTCGCATACAACACGTCAAACAATAACTCCAACACCCATACCCCTGTTACAAGTGTCGCCGCAAACAGGGACGGCGTATACATAACACAGGCAACACAACACATAAACCAGTTACAACTGGCGCCCAAACAGGGACAGTACACACAACAGAGCCAACATAAAACAATAATAGACCTGTTACAACTGGCGCCAAGGAACAGGGACCTGATGGAACCAATGTACCTCGGGGGCCCTAGGACCCACAACAACAACCAGCCCTTCCAGTGCCAGGTCTGCGGCAGTTCGCGGAAGGCGGCAGTGAAGAGGCCTAAACGTGGGTAGCCTTTTCACATTCCGTGTCATGAACAAAAAAAAATATATATATATGCAACGTAGATGTCAACAAACTAAAGGTAAAGTAGTTGAAGAAAGAAGCCCACAAGCAGCATGTTAGTGTTTACCAGTGCGGGTAGGTAGCCAAAGTGAGCAGTTTCAAATTGTGCATCACATTAGCAGTTTTTTATGTCTTAAATCATAGAGAAAAAGTTAAATTAAAAATTAGGAATGTAAACATTATTGTTTATTTTAATTGGATACAAGTTAAATTAATAATACACATCATCAAGGTTGTGAAACCAGTTAAAAATCACAATCTTAAAGCATGGCTACTACAGGAAAAAATGTATTAGACTTGGTAAAATAAATGTTAAGAGGCACAGACTAGGGCACTAATAGAAACACAGACTACAGAAATAGTAGGAGTAACAAAAGAACTGACCACAGAAGTTAAGAAGGAATTTAAGGAGGTAAAGGAAGAGCTGTAAAAGGAAATTAGTTGTGCAGAAGTGTTTAATAAACTAGAACCGGTTGTAGAGTTAGGCCTAGAGGAGCAGAATGTGACAGAGGTGCAGGAAGGTAAAGATGAGGTTAGGCCTAATGATGAAGTTAATGTTATGTACCATGCAAGAGCAGTTAAAGGGATTATAAGAAAGGCAAATTTATTAGTAACTGTGGGGTGAAACTACAGACATTGGAAATGGAAAGAGCAGTTTTGGGGTCAGATAAGAATGTGTTGATGACAAAAAATGTAGAACAGTGGGGAGTGCAGGAATGGCACCTAGATACAGTAACGTGTACAGGCCAAGAAAAACTGGGGGGTAAAGTCTGTGTTGTGAAGCTGGACGTGAAGAGAGATTTTGAGATATGGGTGGTACAGGAGTGGACAAGGGGAAAGGTCAAAATAAAGATTTACTTCAAAACAATTACCCTGTGTTGTTGTGCTCAGAGGAGCACGAGAAGTGTGTCGGATGAGGGACCTGTTCAACAGGGAAAAAGGACTCTTGTGTATTTCTATAGATATTAACGAAGATATTAATGAAACATTTACAATTTTATTAAAACATATTACTGGGGTATGGCACCACTAGGTTTATGACAGAATGGTCGTGTTGTTTATACAGTTTTTCACCTTGTGAGCACGGTAGGAATAACTGAAATAAAATTTTAAATAAATGTTTGATAAGGTATGGATAGTTAGAAATTTAATTATCTTGATCAACCCTGAGGTTAGTTAGTGATTGTTGCAGAGGTTTGAGAAATAATTTAAGTTAACGCAAACAAATATTGAAATTGGTGTAGAATGTATTAGCAGAGTTTAACTTAGCAGAGTTTAACTTAGCAGAGTTTAACTAAGCAGAATTTAATAAGGTAGTGGAGAAAATAATAATTATTATTTAAGAAATGAAATTTGAAAATGATTAACTTACCTGTACTTGAGGTGTAGCAGCAGTGTAAAAAATGTTGTGGGTTAAGTTTCAGAGTTAAAATTTGGTGAATATAGGGCAGTATAGAGAATTATGGTAATTGGAATATGTCAAGGGAGTTAATATTTTGAAGTTGAGTTTAGAATGAATTTGAGGTTATAAACTGGATAATATAATAATGTTTTTATTAAATTATTAAAAATGTAAAGGGGAGTGCTGCAAAGGAGTAAGTGAAGGAGGAAGTGGTTGTAGTGGGAGAAGGTGTGTGAATGGAGGTATGACTCATGTGTTGAGTAAGAAGAATCGTCGACACTGTGAGGTTAAGTTGAATCAGGAGCCTTCGTCGTGGAGCAAATAAGGCTGGCCCTGTGTTTAGTATTGAGGAAGATGATGATTTTTGTAGAATTTTGCCTCGACGTGGTGCAAATAGGCATGTATTTGTTTTATAATGGTTGAAACGGTATCTCGTCATGGTGCAAATAGGTACGCCTTATGAGGATTAAAGAATTATAGGGTATATGTTGTGTGAATTTGTGAAGTGGTAATGGTGTTTGAGTGGTAAGAGGTTATGGTGCAGCCTCCCAGCATTAAAGACGAATGAGTAATAGATCATTATATGCTTTGTTTTGGAAGTTTCGTTCAAAAAATGTATGCTTACAAGTGTAATTAAGTCGATAATGTGAGTTTGAAAATGTGTGTGCTGCTATATATCAAATTGTACTTTTTCATTTTTTTTTTAAAAGGGAAATTTGTGATTGTGAATAAAGGTAATTTGAACAAGTAAAACAACAGTATAAGTGGTAAAGTCATTTGTAATAATTTTGTATTATTAGTGTTCTTCTCAGGGTTGATCACAATAAGCAGTTGAAAGTATTGATGGTGTCAGTAAATTTTGTTATTAAATACCTTGATGGTAAATTCACTTTGTAAGAATGTATGCTAATCTGGCATTGATTGCTCTTGAGGTTTGTTAACGTTGATATTAAGAAAAGGTGGATAGATGTGAAACTCAACTGTGGTCGCAGAACATACGGCAACTTTGTCAAGGAAATAAGTAAAGAATGTTGTAAAATTTTTGTTGTTGTTGTGATGCCATATGCCTAGACATAGTAAAATTACAGTTTAAATTTTTTATTTTTTGTGTAATATAATGGGTAAAACAAATGGTAAAACAAAAAAATTAAGCAAAGAATTAGTAAATACACATACAAGTGAGATGTAATCAGTGTAGAGTTGGGGTGGCAAAGGAAGTAGAATGGTATTGTATTTTAAAATTTGTTATCACTATATTGTTTTGAACCTTGAAAACACCACCAGTAGAACAATATTTGATAAACAAATTAATTTACTAAGTATATCGCTGCTGTTATTTGTTGTGAATTGCTGTTTGGAGTTATGTAGTAAACTACAATAATAACTATGTTAAGACAGTGGCAAGTTGAGTAAATATTAAGGTTTCCAGTTAGTTAAATTCCATTTAAATTGATCATAACTGAGCATGATAGTGTTGTAACTTGTTTCTTCATGAAGTTTCTTGAATGTTGTGAACATGGAACAAAATATTGACTTCTTATCATATAAAATCATATAAAATAACATTGAGTGACATAACAGACCAGGGAATTTGCTGCAACTTTTCAATTTATACTGCTCGACTTATAGCAACAGACTAGGACACCCAAGGCTGTACTTGATGTGTTGTGGTTTGGTAGAAAAAAAAATTGTGTGTTGAAAGCTTGGTCCATTTGTATTTTTTAGTTGTTTACCATCTCGTAGCCGTTGATGGCTGTTAACTTGATATAAAAGGGAAGTGCTGTAAGAGGAAGGGTATTATGCAGAAAAGGGGTATGTGAAGAAGTTGTTTTAGTGTGGTGATGTAATTGTCGATTTTTGGGCATCTTCGTTGTTCGTCCAATGGTATGCACCCAGTGTGTAGGCCACTCTTGTTGTCATTCCAAAGGAGTGTACCCAATTTTGATTTTATAGGAGTGATATAAGTTGATAGTGCAGATTTCCTGTAATCAGCTAAACTGTACAAAGCCAACCAAGTGTATAGGTTGTAATTTATTAGTATAAAGAATAGTAATGGCTTGCAGATGCTTTAAAATATTTTGGTCACATTTGAAATTAAGGGTGCAACAACAGTGTGCTGCCATAAGTCGATGCATGAACTTAAAAAAAGTATATTTTCAATTGAATTTTTTTATATAAAATATTTACATGATCTACTATGCTGCTAAATAAATGTTTCCTGCTCAGTAGTGGAGTAAAAGAAAATAAATATGTTAACAATATCTTTGTACAATTTTTAAATGTGGTGGTGTTTAGAGGTTATGAAAGCAGCAATTTTGTATCTGGTAATAGTGTAGAGCATGGTGGTAAGAGTGATTTGCCTGAGTGTGTACTCATGTAGCCTATGTTGTATTAATTTAAGTAGTGTAGTTTATATAACTTAAGTAATCATTGTGTGCTGTAATCTCTATACAGACACGTGTAAATACACGGCCGTTAATACCTGGGGGAACAATCCCACACCTGAGCACTCACCCTAACCTCCGCACGACTTGAACACATATTCAGCAGTCAAACGCACACAACATGAACACTGGGGAAGGGTTCAACTCGCTACGGCAATTAAACTGACAGTCCCGATAAAATACACAAAATATATCGTCAGAAATAATCCAATCCGGGTACATAAGTAAACATAGCCAATACCAGGCTTAATCAGTACAAAATCCGAAGTCAATCGCTGTGATACCAGTAATACAAAAGTGACAAGAAAAAGCCTCGCAGGCATTAAAAACACCAATACATTAACAGAAACGGTCAATGCCGCAATTAACAGGCACAAATTACGCAACTGCCCACCCTGTCGTTCCTGCCATGGAAGTTACTGAATCTTCGTGTTCCCCGAACTGGACCTTTGGGTGGGGAGTTGTGCTGGGCCCGCACTTCCTTTCACGTAATGTTATGAAGATTCTACAATTGTACAGTTTACCAGGACTTAGCAGAGTTGCGCAGCTATTGTGCTGTAATCTCTATACAGACACGTGTAAATACACGGCCGTTATTACCTGGGGGAACAATCCCACACCTGAGCACTCACTCTAACCTCCGCACGACTTGAACACATATTCAGCAGTCAAACGCACACAACATGAACACTGGGGAAGGGTTGAACTCGCTACGGCAATTAAACTGACAGTCCCGATAAAATGCACAAAATATATTGTCAGAAATAATCCAATCCGGGTACATAAGTAAACATAGCCAATACCAGGCTTAATCAGTACAAAATCCGAAGTCAATCACTGTTATACCAGTAATACAAAAGTGACAAGAAAAAGCCTCGCAGGCATTAAAAACACCAATACATTAACAGAAACGGTCAATGCCGCAATTAACAGGCACAAATTACGCAACTGGGCAAGAGCCTACCGCTCGCCCCATACTTGCCTCCCGACCGCGACGACACATCCCCGAAGACAGTGTAGGCAAAGACTGGTAACGAAAGAAATGTAAATTAAGCAAACGCGAACAGAAAACAACACTTACCAGTCAACGAGGATGTGCAGCCGCGGGCGCGAGCAAGCACAGGTAGCCCAGACGAGAGCTCACTACTAACTGAACTCCTCTCCGGCCGCGAGGGACCGGCTCACGCCGGGAAGGAGGGAGAGAGAAGGGTGGCGGGGAGGGGAGGCACGACGTCCGCCGAAGACAGCCGAAGGTCTAGAGAGGAGGGGCGGGCTACGTCAGAGAACGACGTCACACGAGGCCAAGTCACAGCTGATTGTTCGGCTACACTCAGATACCAGAAGTCAAGGGGGGGGGAGGCCACACAATAAGGGCAGACATACATCAACTCGGGCTGAGCCCAGCTCAATTGGAATGATGAAACACTGTAATGTAATTTGTGTGAAACATTGGAATTCATATTGAACCATAAGTGTGGTGAACTGTTATACTGAGAGTGTACTTAACACTTATGGTTTGTCCCTTGGGAAAAGCTACTGCATGTTAAGTGGGGGGTTATGACGTGCACTGGCACGTAACACTTACTTGGCCTGTTTATCATACAGTAATTTCAATTTTTTTCTCTTAATTAATTTTTTTGTATTTTTTTTTTTTGTTGTTTATAACAATTTAAGTAGGCCAACTTAACCAGATATACGGATGTTTGCGGCAGGATCCAACATATTAATTAGGGATGCTAGTAAAGAAATCAACATTGGAAATTTATTCAAAATTTAAATTTTAACTGTTGAAGCAAGATAAAAGTATTAAATTTTACTTGTCAATTTATCTTATTTATATTGTGTTTGGACTTATTTTAAAGCTAGTTTAATTTCAAACCATTTTTTAAAGTACTTTTTTCTTTTATGTTGCTTTGTTTGGATTTTTTAAATTTCAAGTAGGCTCTGAGCTAGCCTGTGATGGAATCTGGCAGGTCAGAGTTCACTCACTTGAAGTCACGTACAGAGCCGTGCTGGAAAGCGGTGAGCGCTGCAGGTCATTTCTCGATCCACGTGGGTTGTAGTGTCATGTGCAACAAAACTCCGAAAAGCTGGTGATCTGCGATAGATTGATGAAGCAGCAACTCCCTAATTAATAACTTAATAAATGTTTAGCTGGTATGGTGGAATAAAACGCTTTGCAAATTTGTCAGTAACCATGTTATATACTTTTCTTCCATAGTAAATGTAAATTAACCTGTTCTCGAGCAACTTGGATCACGTTGAATTCACTCCGCCACTTGCAGAGTAAGTCCGGGTGTCCGCCCAGGAAGATATCAGTCTAGGTGTCATGGCGGGGCTGACTGGACGTGTACGGGAGCGCTGGCTAGGGCAAGTAAAGCCTCGGGGGCGAAATCGCTCTAGTTAAAACTTCTTTTTATTTGTTTTTCTTTGTTTATATTAGCACTAGGTGTAACAAGGCGTTGCACAATATGTAATTGTATAACCATCATCCTGAGTGGAGCAGGTAATGAGTACTAAAGTTTGTAAACCGCAGTACCATGCGATGATATTGTTTTGGGCAGACGCTCAGTAATAGTGTGGATAACTGCAACCTGCTGAAGTTTGCTTAAGGTTTACTAGGGCGTAGTAGGTTTAGTTAAATATCTCATGTCACGTCTCCTATTATGTTGATTATCTTGATTGTTTGCAATGGGCAACTAGTATCATGAAACACTGATCTTAGCTACAAATAAATAGCCGTAAAGCAGATATTTGTGTTAATTTGTTTTTGTATCGTCATCCTGCAAGCTACATCATTCAGTAATAACAACAGCAGAGAGTTACGTCATCTCGCATACAACACATTAAGCAATAACTCCAACACCTATACCCCTGTTACAAGTGTCACCGCAAACAGGGACGGCATACACACAACACAGCCAACACAACAAACAGACCCGTTACACAGGCTTTAAGTAAGAACTAAATGTGTAATGCACATTTTCACAGCAAGAAATTCAGTATGACATTGCAAAACACTTTTGTGGTCGTCACAGTATATAAACTGTTAATTGTGGCATGCTATAACAATTGATACGCAAGGTACGAATCTCCAACCTAGATATTTTAAGTCTACATCTTTTACAAAAATATTATTTTTTAAACTAAGAGTGACGCTAATCAGTAGTGAAATTCTTCTGGCCATGTTGTTAGACACTGTTGTTACTAACTTACCCAATTTTTTAAACAGAAACACCATGACTTGTATTACTATATGTCTAACTAACAAAAGTTTATTAAAATTTATTTAATTCAGTACTTAATATAAATCACATGGGTTTTAGTGTTGGAACAATTGGGCTTAGTAGTAGTAAATAGAATATCAAACACGATGGCAACAACAACTTTAAATATAGGTGATCAATTTCCAATTAGAAAATTAATTCTTGTAATTCTGTAGAAATCAAAGGTTAGGCCTTAAGCATGTAAAGAACACTTTTGAACATTTAAAATATTTATGTTGTATGATATGTTGTGATTAATTTTATACAATAATTTTACCATCTGTAATGTTACTTGCACCTTGTTATCATCTAAGGCTGTAACTTATTTCATTGACAGCCATTTAAATCCTTCGCTGCGACATTCAAATATAGTTGAATATACAAAATATTTCTAAACTGCGACACTTTAGTCAAATACCAAATTAAATGACTCTGTAAACCATAGATACATTGTTTTCTAGCTTAAAAATAACCAAAAATAAACTATTTACAAAAAAAATTTAACATTTTTTTTACACTATCTTAACACAATTTTTTATTCTGCAGCAAAAGAGTTAAAGCGCGGTTTCAGTCACCGCAATGAATTTTATTATTTTTCACTTCTTTGGAATTCTGAGAAGAAAAGCGTTAATGTGGCTAAACAACAAATAGTACTTACTTTGCAATACAACACAGGCATTGCAACTTAGATGGTAACGTATAATTAGGTCATAATCAGTCACGCAAATAATGAATATAAAAAAAAGTGCCTGTATGATTGCAGCATAAGTATACGTTAACAGCTAAATTGTAATGTATGTACTGTACCAAACGGTAAGCAGAATCTATAGCATAGTCACAAATTTTTAATTTTTGTAATTAGAATTTCAAAAAAAATGGAAAATTAAGTAATATGTGGTAACTAAAACTGAGCCTTAAACGCCTGCTTTAAGAACACTGTACAATTGCAGGCCATAACACATTTTTATAAAAGATTTTATGTAATAATGGTATGCTGGCGTAATATTTCAATTACCGGATTTGGGAGTGTAATGAATAAGTGTCCTTATGACAGGGGCTTCACTGTGGTGTTTCTGAGCAGGGATGAGACATCTTACACTAGACATCGGAAATCAAAACTCGTAAACTAGCAATCTGTTTCATTATTTTAGTACCTGAAGAGATAAGACGTATTATGAAAAACTTTCAGCCTGGTTCAATACATGATTTGACAGTTATTGAGCATTTTATGATATCCCTTTGCAGACTGTATTTGACATGTCGCAATATTGGCTCATGCAGCATTGCTAGAACAGAGTTGGGTTCGTTGGACATCTGAAGTCCAAGTTTATTTATTATTCGTGTTTTTTATACTATGTTAACGCCAGAATTTAAATACATAAAACTGTTCCTGATCCTTTCCCATGTAAATCCTTGATACTTCTAGTAATGCATGTATATTTAGCATGCCAGCCACTTACTACGAATACCAGCAACCATCTGTTTAATTTGATTTAGATAAAACCCTGATATTTATTTCTGATAGATTCATCTGATTTTAAAATTCACATTAACCCTATGCCATAACTTCATTTTATGTCTCCTGTGCTTAAACTGATTTCTGTTGTTTCCACCAAGAAAGAAATATATTTCCATCTGGTTTCTTTGATTTACAATAAAATTTTTCCAACCTATTTCAAAAATTAAGGTAGTTTTTCTTTCTCTGCTAAACATATTAGTGTGTGTCAGATTTGTTTCATAAACATACACTGACAACCACTAAGATATATTTTATATCATTTTTCAGATAAATAACTTTGAAGACAAATGCTTATTTGGAACTCTATCTACCAAGGTAAATTCCAGTTCTTTGGTGAAGTATGTGTACCTTGTGGGTCATTAGCTTGGAGATAATATGTATTTTATTTATTCACACTTAATTTAAACACGTCAAGCTATACTCCACATATACACATTATTCATTTCTATGATGCGCACCCCTAGACAACATTCAGCATTTTGTGTCAAATTTTGTTAAAAGGGTCGATTATAATACATCTGACAACACACACTGAATGGTGTAACACATTTGAATCTGTTATTCTAATATCAGCCACACAACCTTTTCCATTTTCTTCCTACAGTATAGTCAACAAAATGGTATAAAGTGTAACAATAAGGAATCTAGACACTCAATGTGCTGTGACCTGATGCATATAGGGAGAGGAGAGAAAGTGACAGGCCCACAAGTTAATCTAACAGAGTGAACACGTCCCAGCAGTATCAAGCGTGTGCTGAATGTGACCAGACAGTGCCGACAATATGCTTCCCCAGCACTAGGAAGCTCAGCTACTGCAATGTATGGTCCTTACAGTACCATTTATACCGAAGCATCCATCAATTTGGGAGCCACTCCAATGTGTATTCTTTTTAAATAAACATATGGAAATTCAATTTTATGTCAAACTATGTTATTTGTTCACAGATGTAAATAGTGAGTCCAAAATGCTGCGGTGACATTGCAAATGGTGTTGCAATTCTGTTTGTCTCAAAATAAAATTTACAGTCCCAATTAATAAACAGTACTCATAAAAATTGTGAGCATCGTATCGTATTGGTTGCAAATTCAAGCAATACTCCTAGTTATAGATAACAATACATAGTCAGCAACCCACTTGTACTTATATCATTCCGAAAATCGTATTCGAATAATAGGCTACTTTCTTTGACTAACAATCAAAGTCCTTCAATCAATTAAACTAACACAATATTACCGACATACGGGAAATAATAAATAGTAAGTTGTCAAAAATTTTATAACAAGATTAATACAAGCATTTTGCTGAATTTACTTTTGTGTATATTGTTGTTTAAAAACTGTTTCATTTTATATTTATAACTAAAAGAAACAAAAATGTATGATAACTGATTTTGATATCTTAAAACACATAACCCTCATTTTCTGTGGCTCAGATGAGTTGCTCTTCATAGTGATGTTTGCTACTTACGAATTGCAGTACAAAAAGTCTCTAGTAAGGCATGGGTAATTTGATTGTTCGCCCAAACAAAACTTATAACTTAAGAACTTAACAATGTGTCAACTTACAAATTTCATAAACCAAATCACACTATGTACTTAACTACTTTAAAGCCATGATCTTTAATTAGTACTTTTTCAGCTACATTAAATTTTACGCCTAAATAAGAGCAGATAAAAAAATCTGTCTATCAGATTTGTTTAAAATCGTCTTCAACATGTTGTCTGATTTTTTTTCACAGCGGTAAAGACTGTGGTTTTAGCTAATATTGTAACTAACAAAATTATTGCTAATTGACTTTTTAGGCGAAACCGCAGCATTTCTTTCTTTGAAAAAAATAGCTATCTCGTCAAAAACAATTTAAAACAAAACTGCCAAAAAAAGATATCTGCTCTCATTTCAGCTTTAAAAAATAATTATCGCAAAGACAGCAGAAATACTACGGGAGAGGAGTGTAGAGTCGCAGGCACAATTTCAAACCTTAGGTTATGTACGTTAAAATTTACCACTTATAGTTTGTTAGCAGTAGTTTTTCTGTACTTTTAAATCATAAAACCAAAAAAATTATGAACAACAAAGAAACCAGTGTTAAATTCACTACAACATGAAAATATTTCCTAAATAAATAATCCCTGAGCTAATCAGTTAAAACCACACAAATTAAACTTCAAAATATCAAAGTGTCCATTGCCAAGGCGATAAAAAAAACGTAGCAAGTAATAAAAATTAAGCATTTGACTAAGACTACCATAAAATGGTATGTCCATATTACGCACCTCTAACAATTCATTGATAATACAGTATACAAAGAAGCGAAAAACAATAAAATTCATTGCAGTGACTGAAACCATGCCTCACATTGCTGTCAATAAAATAAGTTAAAGCATTAGATGAAAAAGGATGCAAGTAATAATATAGATAGTAATAACATTATTGTATAAAATTATATCCACAAAATCACAATATAAAACAAAAATTATAATGTTGAAAAGTGTCCTATACATGCTTTGGGCCTAAACTTTTTAATTCAATAGAATTTATAATCTCTGTTAAAATAATTTTCAGATTTAAGGGATCATTATTAATGACTGATTTAGCATAGACAGGCAAACCGCAGAACACCAATGTTAATGGTGTCACCTACCACGAGTTTCAAATGTGTTGCAGTGGGTTTGTAATTACTCTTTTTACGAAATTATTCAACAAGTACCACTTGTGCCAATGTAAAAAAAAAATCTGACAAGGACAAAATGTCACAGTTAACTCCTTCGCTGTAGGATAAAAAGTTTTAACTATGCCAATATAGTGTAAAAATTAGAAAAAAATATTATTTTTTTTTTAATAGTTTATTTTTGGTTAGTTTCAAGCGAGAATATACCTAGTGTTTACAAAAACATTTAATTCAGAGTTCGACTAAAGTTGCACGCCGCAATTTAGTAATATTTTGTATATTCAACTATAATTGAAAGTCGCAGCGAAAGAGTTCAGACACCATGCGCATTAAAACACTGATTCTAAGCCCTCCAACGTAACTTAAACTGTCTTTTCTTGCTGCCGCACTTCAAAATTAACTAACCAGATGCATGTGAAACCCAGGTAGAAACATGCACTGAACTTTCCTACGTACTTTCCACTAATAAAATTACATGGTCACTGCTTTATATCTCATAGTAAAAATTTATCTGCAGGAATCTTGTATGCTAGTTCAGTACTTAGTTTGTGGTGGGGATGCAGCATTTGATGTGTGCTTTAAGGTCTTGTGGAAAGGTTTTTTCAGACTATTGCAAGTTGTGGTTTCTCATCACGATTGTTATGAAAAATTTTTTAAGTTGAAGTTTACTTCTAGTCCAGAAATTTTACAAGAAAATGTGGTTGATTTATATGGACAAATTTAAAGAAAATGTTTTTTACAACAAAATTCATAGAAAAAATTGTATATTAGCATATCCAATATCAAACAAAATACATCCCAACCCTTTTTAACTTATTTTCCAGAATTTTTCCTTGAAAGTTGTCTAAAAATTTACTATTCAAATACAGTGTACCTTACAACCAAAAGTTGGATTATAAAACTGACGAGAATCATCAAAGGAAAAGAAAGCCCTCTCTTTTTCTACAAATTTAAATATCCTCGTTTCCACTATCCTGGACCTTCCAACTTTATTAGGCCTATCAATGAAACTGTGCAGTGGCTACACTCTTATCCTGCTGTTTTTGGGTTTTATTTGTCTATGTAGTTTTTACACACTCTTATAGGACAGTTTTGAAAACAGATACACTCAGTTACAAAATTATTGGCCCACAATTGTTACAGTTGCTACCCAATCCCTTTTGTCTTCATGCAAGCTTCTTTAAGACCCTGAGATGCATTAGTTCTCACCCTGCTATCAGACCCACATATTGAACTTGGGTTGGTGATGGAAATATGGAGTTGCAATGGTAATAAAGGACACAGGAAAATTAACATTCTCAAATAATTGTACTGAACAGAGACTTTATCACAACACAATTTCAGCTTTCAAAAAAAAAAAAAAAAACTGGCTGATATTGATGGAAATTGAACCTGATAATTGAATCGCTGAATGGAAAAAAGAAGTGGTTCCATGATATGCTTAACAGAGAAAAATACACATTTTGTGTTTAATACCTTTCATGTGAGATTTATATAAATATGGTTCATTTGGCACTTGTAGGTAATAAAATAAGGAAACTGGCACCATCTGTAAAAAAAATGGTTTTCCAATATTTAAGGTCAATTAAGTTGATATTAATGTCGTGGAATAGATACCTTTACCGACAAATTAAAATATTTAAGGGTTTATTGCAAAAAAATGTTTTTCTGTGTATACTTAACAAAGATACCATGAAAATAAAACAATATAAAGAAACCGTCACATGTAATGTCACTCACTGTAATATTATGTTAGCATTATACATAAACTTAACTCTTTTTCACACATTATTTAGTCAGATGCAATAAAAAATAAACTTTTGTTAATGATAGGAATAATGAAGTCTCACTAACATGAGTATACCAATATATTACAGATGCAAACTTTACTATATAATAAACTTAAAATATCATTGTTGGAAAAGAAAAACAGACAATTCTATAGAGTGGAATACTATTTTCATAATAAATAATATAGAAGCAGCAAAATCATATTTAAGTAAACAATCTCTTGAAAACCTTGCTTGAAACAAGGTTATGTTTATTTACACAAAAACACCACTATTAAAAATACTATAGACAACTAGTGTATGAAAAGTCTACTGTCACATATTACAAACTGATAATGTGGGCCATGACAAAAGGGAGTAATAGAAGTCCTTATACTCATTTGGCACATGGTAGACCATCTTCTGAAGATCACTTATCTTATTGTGATTTATTGGAACTTTTCCATCGATGTATGCTTTATTGGAAGACATTTGCAGTATCAAATTCACTGCACTGGGTTTCTCCATCTTGAAAACATCTGTAATGAGCCCATCAATGAACTGGAGTGCTGCAATGTAGTTTTTATTCTCTTCTCTGTATGTTAAGTGCCTGTACAGACTTAGAGAAAACATGACCTTAGGGTTATTTAGTGTAAAGTTTTTGCTGATTTTTTGAAATCTTTGGGGCAACCAGAATTTGAAGTCCATTACAACCACACTGAGAACACCTTGAAACAGAAAACTTCCAAATTTCTTTCTTTAATTCACTATTGTTTCATTGTATTGTTGAGGCATAGAAACACTGTCATATTTGCAAACCACCCTTTTCACAGTAGCAAAGTTCCAGTCACATGGCAAGAAACTGTGACCTCTTATGGGACAGTATTGATGCATCACTCAAAATTGATATGTCATTGTAAGAGAGAATAAGAACCTAGTGTGATTTCGATTTTGCCCCGGACAAGAGTCACTAAAAACCTAGAACTCTTTGACGGATACAGGCAAGTGATTACTGATATAGTCAAGAAGAAAACTACACACTTTATCTGGTCCTCGGTTGACAATGCCTTCATGGTACGTATAAAAAACTACAGTATTTGGACCTAAGCTGTGTATACAAAACACATAATGCCATATTTTGCATAAATAAAACATTTCTTGTACTGGTAAACAAGGTAGAGGGGGATTTTGCATGTAGTCAAAGACTATACCTGCAACATCATCTCTTTCTCTACACATTTAAATAATGTCACATTGCTTCTTGAGAACTTTCCAGCTCTTCTCTTGTGGACTAGCATTTCAGCCACAGTTACCCGCTTTGCAGTTTCATTAAGTGTCAAGGGACTCAATTTTAATATTGAGTTCTTCACACGTCCCACAGACATTAACCTGTGGTCTACCAAACTTCTAGTTATAATGCTTATGAAAATGCTTCAGGTAATATTCATACTAACCATATTTACTAGATTACGATGTGCAAGCAAAAATATGACATGCATATTCTTTACTGACAAAGAAGCACGAGATACATAACACCACTTGAAGCATAGTGTTGATATTTTTACTTCAAATATTTGAACATGTTCATCAATCAGAATGGTCACATTGGTAGGTAATGTGTTTCCTCTAATATTGTGTTTCCCTTGCATATCACGTGATGAATTGCCTACTGTGATGAGCTGACAAACTGAATATAGCCTTGTCAGATACAGTATGCCACCTCCGAAAAGTCTAGTGGCATACTTTATAACACATAGTTCTTTTCTTCACAAAGAAAGTAAATGACGCATAGTTCTGACATTTTGAATAACCAGGAATTTTTGATCAACAAGTCACAACATTTCCAGTATTAACGAGTCCCACTGAATAAGTATCCATTTCGTTCTTTGGTCTCCTAGTATACAAAGATAAAATAATGTGATATTTCTCATCCTGCTTGAACTTCTGTGTGCACATTGCACGACAATCACAATCTGAACCTGTTTTCTTTGCTGGTACCACATTCCTTTTAAAATCAACATACTCCACAATTTTTCTTCTTGTTAACTTGATTTTCCTTTTTTATGTTCACTTTTATTACATTCTTTCTTCCTTTTATGCTGAGGACTACCCATTTCTGATCTTGATGACACGGTAATATAAGTTTTCAAATAATATTTTCTACCTCAGATATAAATGACCGTTTATAATCTCTACACCTCCAAGCAATAAACGTACTAACAGTGTCAACAAGCCACTACTGAGTACATAATACAAACTCGGGCAAGTAAAACAACACTTATCAGTAGCTCTGTTGTGGGTGGAATGACTGAGTAGAAGAAGAAATATATTCCAGGATTGTTAACCTCTTTCATCAAACTTGAATATTCGCTTGCCTGTTTCACCGGCAAGATGTGCTGAAAATTTTCTTTTTTCCTGCCATAAAGATGAAGCTTTGACCAATGAACAATATGGCTGTAATAGTACATTTTTGCTCAAATATGGAATCTCTTCCTTTTACTACTCAGTGATTCGATTGGTTTATGTGCTGTGTGTGTGCAGTGTGTATACGGTGTTTATGTTCTCACATTTGTTTTATACATCTGGTGTGTGATCTAGCCGACTCACAATAGAATGAGTTATTTATTTTGCCTTACTATTGTTGCTGTCCTATCTCACTCTACAACTCATTCCCCTCTGGCCAATTCTACCTACCTTTCCTTACAATCAATAAATATAGCGCCCAGTAACCAATACTTTTGCCTGTATGTCTCCCTCTCATTCCATTTATTTCCACCTGGCAAAAAACTGAAACAGATTCTTCGTTCACCATGAGGTTATATAATTATTTCTACAGACATAAATACCAATAAAAATATTAAATGATGGTCTCAAAGCGTTACATTTTGATCCAGTGAAAAATAAACACTATGCTTAGTAGTCCAGAGAAATTTTCAGTGTAACAAGTATTAGAATAATACAAATTAGCTTTGAATAGGTGTGAGGATTGTTTATTCAGAAATTATATTTTGTGTAACAAGGAATGCAAGATTAGCAAGGTGTCTGCTAGTCATGAAAGATACTGAAAAAAAAAACCTTAGCCATGTAATGGTATATAATGTCCCTTAAAAGTCACGAATTCACTTAACATGTGTGAACATGGAGAAAAAAAATTCCAAGTGCATCTCTGACATTTTCTATTTAGCAACCTATTGTCTTGCTTAAAGCTTAGAAGTTACTTCAAAAGTAGGTCTTAATTAAACTGCTTTAATTTTAAAAAAAAATAGTTATTTTACTTTCTGTTTTAAAGATGAATTTGAAAAGCTAGCACAGGACAACCATATTTCTGAGAAAAAAAAATGTTTACATTTGTATTTGAGTCAAGTGTTTGATCCAGTAGACATTCTGTTTTGTCAAATTTTATTCTTGTTAGTATTTTCCGAAATTCTCTGCTGTAGTTTTATATGCTCCATATATTAATAAACATAACCTTTAAACAGCTTAAATCTCTGCTTAAAACAGTTGAACAGGGCCACCGTTTAGTCATGAGAATTGCTTTATTGTACCTGTGTATGCTATATAATAGTTACTAATAATTACAAAAATGGAGAAACTGTATATTAATGTGAACAATTCTACATTGAGCATCATGAAAATAAGAATGGTTACTAACCACAGCATGAGAGTTAGTAAGTTTACGTAATTTTAGAGAATCTGTGAAATCGCAGGAAAAGTTTACTCTTTGCTAAACTTCAATGTGCTCTGATGAGAACTGCACATAACATGTGCATTTAGTCAGAAAATAAAACTTGTATATCAGAAATTCTGAAGCATAATTATAAAATGTGAAACACGTTTTGGTAATAAGTTTACCCAATTTTTCCCTGATTTTCTGGTACTTCTAGTATTACACAGTCCAAAAGATTCTGGCAGATAAAAACATTTAAAAATTAATTCCAGCCAAAATGACGTATTTTGTGTCGAAAATAAACACTATCTACTATGATATTAACTGAAATGTATTTTTTGCAGTTA
>PNEQ01131658.1:38785-64901 GCA_003012365.1 Medauroidea extradentata
AAAAAAAAAAAAAAAAAAAAAAAAAAAAAAAAAAAAAAAAATACAGCAAGAAAATCTTTGAATATCACTCAAATTTTTCAAAATCCCAAACAAATAATTAGTAAACCCAAAGAATCTTTCAAAATCAATGAAAATCCCAGAAAATCACAAAAAATCTAAAATCCCCTAAACATCATTGTATATCAAATAAATATCTTTGTAAATCAAATAAAAATTATTGTATATCAAATACAAAACTTGTAAAACAAAAACAAATCATGTAAATGAAAAAAAATTCTTTAAATCAAATAAAAATCTTTGTGAATCAAATGCAAATTGTTGCGAGTCAAAAATTTTGTAAATCAAATAAGATCTTTTAAAATCCCTATAACCCTTGCAAAATCACCAAAAATCTTTGGAGATTTTCAATTGGTGTACACATTTTAACACAGTTGTTGCCCCCTCGATTTCACCAGCAGTACTTTATTCTGGTGTAAAATGGCTACCAAAAGTGTTGAAACTGGCCATTTATTATCTTTAAACTTGGTTTAAAGAGCATAGCTAAAATGGCCGCATGAATGTACCAGCTGTTAATGACGAATGAAATGTGCGAAGACGACCTCAATGTGTTCATGACAGGACAAATCATTTTGATCATGTGGCTTCCTTTACTCATTTTCAACTATTGAAGCTTGCTGCACAATTTGTATTGAACCAAATCAAACACCAATTTGATTTTTCTATTACAGAAGTAGTTAGTACTAATTACTTTGGTTAATTTTAATTTGTGTAGTTGCAGCAAATTCCCTCTTTAAAATGTATCTGACCAAATATAAATACAGTAAAGAAGAGCTTCATTATTGACTTATCCCCATATTTATTTTCTCTACTCGGAATGAGAAGGAATGAATTTATTTTAAGCTTTTCAAATATTTGGCATAATTACCCGAAAATTATCATACAGACCACGACCGAGAGCTTGTCACAACTTTATAGCCACGTCCTGCAACAAGAAATAGTCAATCGCGAAGTGGAATTATATTTTCCACATTGTACAATAAAGTGGTTTTTAATACAAATAAATTATGGCAAAAACAATGTTTAAAATACATAGCTGTAACTTGCCAATTCTAATCTGCAAGGATAAAATGAAATGTTACTAATAAAGGTGATAATAGTCTAACAAACTTTATATTATTTAAATGGAAAGTTCAGAGCAACAAATTACATCACCAGACACCCTTCCGCAGTTGCTGCTTCATATTCACAGCAGCCACGGTTATGTACTGGCCAGTGTGTTTGCCTCCCATCACAGCAAACTGGCTGTAATTTCAGAACAGACGTACAGGCAGATTTTTTGGATGTGGGAGCTTTGGTAAATACATAAAGATGGCTCACGGGGTGGGGGAGAGTCTTTAGTGAACCCCCGTTTCCGTTCTAGTACCACACCATGCTCACATTATTCACCGTAATTAAGGGGGAGGGTGTGAGGGTATTACGACCCTTTAACAACGAGGAAAAAACAGCCAATGAGGGTGACATGAGGTGAAGGACAGCATAACAAACGCGCCCGGGCCCAGATGCGAATCGGGGATCCCTCACACCGTAGACCACCACTTTACCGACTGTGCTACATGGGCAGGCACCTTTTTCGGCTTACAAGACATCACTGTCAAAAGCTACACAAATTGCTCCATTACGTTCCTATTCTTACCTTCGGACCAAGACCTTGTATTGTTTCTACACTAGAAAAGACGTGATTGCTGAGGTGTCATATAATCTGCTGCAAGACATGTTGGCGATTGTACACAACTGTACATCCTATATGTACCACATTTCAACCAATATTTAAGTCAATTACCATAATAACAAATTATTTAGCTAACTGTCAAAGCCTTGGTCCACTAAAGTATTCAAAAGTAATCATTGGTACAAAATCATTACTAATGTTGCCATTTGAAAATAAAGTAAGGTTGTCACTTGATATGACCGTTTTGATTAAGTGTTTTGATGAGAAATTATGGAATTCAGTAATGTTCAAAAAATTTGGAGAAAAATATATTTAAAAAAAACTTTCAGTAGTAATGAAATAGAACTACGCCACAAAAAAACTTGTGCATGTACCAGTGTTTCTGTACATTACGTTCGTTAGCAAGAACCTACTCAGCTGCGCACTTAAATGAAACTTGTGTCTAGCAGCATTATACTGTGCATAACGTTTGGCAATCACGGAAATGCTCAGGACTGCTCTGATCCTTCATTGACTCGCTATCACTCCCCTTCCTTTCACTCGGTATCACTCCCCTTCCTTTCACTCAGTACCACTCCAACATTCCCCCCAACAGGCAAGTCCCATTTCAATATCTGCACCGGACCAGAAATGCATACGTAGCCTATACCAAATAACATCTCTTTCTAAGTGTGACCATATCATTTTATTGGTGGAAAATCTGTAGCAAAGTTCAGTGTAGCTTCATAATACTGAAATAAATGGTTGCTATTTTAATTCACTTCATAGCCAATGTAATACATGCAGCACTTGTGTGGTAACTAATGTGCTACATGTGTTTAGGTATGTAGAAATTTTTTCCGCAAACCAATACCTTAAAAGTTTTGACTAGAAATTTTTATGTAAGTTCTTAATTAATTCTTATATTCAGAACTTCATTAATAGTGATAAACATATATCAAATAAATTAATTATTAAATAAAATATTTCAAAGATCCCAACTACGTTGCTGTTGAACTGCGTTGCAGTGGGTTAGGAATTCACTTTTATTTTTGAAACTATTAAATGTGTTTGCAATACACATATCCACGAAAATGAAATACATTTCAACGAAAACCTTAAAGGTTGTTAGGTGGTTCAAGCATGAAAAATTTTCTACAAAATAGTGTTAGTTATCTAGATCTTACTAGGGACTATTATTATCCGCTTATGAAAATATTTAGCTTGCATAATACTCCCATAAAGACATGTCAAAGTCAAAATTTGTGTATTACAGGAATATTTACTCCACAAAAACTAGCCTAACGGACTTGGTAAAATGAAATCATTTACAGTGAAAGAAGTCAACGGTTATTTGTGAAAAGTTACAAAGTAAATGATAACATGCTTTTTTTAAATAATTTACCTAACAATGTAGGATTAATACCCAAATTTCTGACATTTTTCAAACCTACAAAAATATGTTATGTTTCATAACTTTTAGTTAGTAGTCCGTTATACATAACTACATTGTAAACTATTTAATTTTGCTAAGGCAGTTGTTCTTTGGTTTTTGTTTTTTGTTCCCATAATATGCCACTTTTGTCTTTCACAAGCCATTATGGAATAAAATATAAGCTGCAAATTTTTAATTACAGATCAATACTTTCACTAGTAACATCTACAAGACAAATATTACTTTGTAAAAAATATAAAATTATGAGCTTTTCACACATGAATGTCTGCAAGAACTATATGAACATCACATTTTAGAACATTCATTCATATATATTTATATTTATTCAATATGTTCGTTAACCTTTATAGAGCAAATCACACAACTTTAAATTATGTCTAAAAAAATTACATTTACTTTGAATACTTTATTGCGATACAAAACCACAATATTAACTGTTTGTTTACAGTTAGGAATACAAAATACAAGTGATAATGATTTTAATCGGTAAATGCCGCAAAAAATTAGTGGTATTATACGATTTTAATGAAGGGCAACGTACTTTTCAACTGTTAAATATGAACAAAAAACCATGTAAAACTTATAGTTTGACAGCTAAAAACCAACTTTTTGGATATTTTGGTAGTTAATTTCTACTCTGATACCTATTCTTAATTTCTAGGTATTTATATGAATAGCCAAAATCATTTAACCACTTTCTAGTATTTACACCAAGTATAGCCAACCCAAACATGTACGGTAAAAAGTAATTTATGCATATTGTCATGCGGCTGGGTGTGGTAAAAATAAACAATATATAAATAATTTAAAATGTGTACTAGCAATGCAAGACTACGAGGTGGAAAGCAAATAAATGTCACTAATACATGAACCAGCAATTGACTGAACCATTAACGATAAGCAATACAGATAAAATAAACTCTATAATTATTAAAACGAACTGTGGGGGGGGGGGAAACACATACAGTATGAAGCTCCTTAAATAAAATAAAAACAAACACTAGCTACATAAAGTATTGTGTGGTAGAGTACAACAAACTAAATGAAACAAAATAATAACACCGCTTGGCAAATTTTTTATGCAAGGGGTACTGAAGATCGAACATAGACTAACGTCCCAATATGGGTCTCATCTCCTATCTTGTATCGTGCATGTGTCACATAGCATCAACTATTAATAAAGTAGTTTAATCGAGATACATGTTTCCCAATTATGGGCTATCAATTAACGTTAAGGCGACTACAATTGAATACTTGAAATAAAAGAGACAATTCAATAATTGGCGTTTATTAAAAAAAAAAAATTATTGTTCCAAAAATAAAGGTTACATTAATATAAATAAAATTGTAAAATTTGGATAAGATTTTAAAGCGTGAATTTACAAATAGAGGTTATTATGATGTGATGAACAGTAAACAGGTATAACATTAAGAAAAGATAACTTCGACAAAATAAGTATATTGATTTCTGTCATTACAACCAATACCGACGTCAATACATTACTCTTAAAACATTTAATAAATGGTGATTGTACTGGCCAACAACAAATTCACGCGTCAAGGAATCCACGACTATTCAACAAATACCAAACACAAAAACTAAAAGGGAATGAATAATAATTAATAATAAAGACAATAACAAGAAAGAATACTTATCGTTTTGATGTTCCTGTCCGCGAAGTCTCCTCCATCTCAGGGCTACAAAGTCTTCTTATCCCATCATAAAATTATAATATTAAATAACTAACCAAAATTAAAATTATTAGCAATAAAATAAACTAACTAAACTGAAATTCCCGCCATTTGGCAGCCCGAGCACTTAGGCTTACGCCTTGCCCACCGGGGCATCGCCATGCTCACCTAAGTCCTAACTACGAAAAGACACAAAAAGCTCCACGAAAGTCCATGATAGAAAAAGCTCATGAAAAAGTCAGCCAAAGAAAAACTTCACGAAAATACGCCAAAGAAAAAGCTCGCCAAAATACGGCCGGCAGGTATTTATAACTACCGGTTGCGCAGTCCAGAACTTTCCATGATTTACCTTCCTGGAATAGTCAGCAGCAACCATTCCATACCAACACAACATCTACCCTCTCTGTCCCACAGGGCATTCACTCGTCAGCGACGTTTGACGTCACAGGCGGGGGACTGTCCGGGAGTGGAACGACAGAAATGTGCTGGAGTGCACTTCTTGCCCACGCATCTGCCCTACTACAGCTGTTAATGTGGGACAGGGGAGCGGGGGAGTGTTGACAAAGGTGTCCAGTGCCCCCGGAAGGCCACCATATGCCGAAAGTACCAGAAGGACCCACAGCACACGACCACCAGGCGACACCGAAACATCCATCACCACACCCCCCTCCTACCTACCTCCTAACACATGGCCATCGGCCTGCACACCCTACCGGGACACTGCCCGCAAAGGAATCTACAAGCACTGCAGTGGCAACAAACTCTGCAGGCTACCAGGAACAGTGAACTAAAAAAAACTCATGAGAGACTGTCAGAGATCACTCTAGATTTCCACTATCCTAAATTCAAAGAAGTGGCCTCCCAAAAACTGAATATTCTTTAAAATTATAATCCAAAATAACTTTACCACCTATTTCAAGTATCGATGAGAAGAAAAAACTAAAAAAATAAATGCCCAAAATTTACTATTGCGACAATATAACGTAAGTTTTTTTTGTGTTAACTAAATCTTTTTAATTAGTTTCTTTCATCAGTAATCGGAAATTGGAATTCCAGTATTCTAGAAAAAAGTTTATTTCTGTTTTGAATTTTTCAAACAGGGATAGACAATGGAAATGGAAAAAAAAAAATTAAGTAAATTTGTTCTGAGTAAAACGTTGGTGAAAGTCATTCTGGACACTTCAAGGAAGGGCAGAGACTTTCTGTTGCTAAGATAGAAGAGGTGGCATCAATAGGAAGTAAGGTATTTATTTAAATTTTGGTATTAATTTCAAATCATTATGAGGTCACCCTTAGTCAGAAAATTGTGCAAATACCATTTTATACCATTATCCTGAGATTAGTTAATGCTCTACATCTGAGGGTTGATTACTTTTAGAGAATTTCTAGAATAATTGCAACTAACCTAAATTTAATTTGGAAAAATACATTTTCCTCAGAGTTATTGCATGCTGGGTGCATGTGATTGCAAATGTGCCATGTGCAATGAATTTCAATTCCTGATTGACTTATCGCCAAACGTACTCCTCTCACATTAAAATTCCTCTTTTGTTTTGGCGAAAAAATTTCCTTTTCTATATTAAGTGAATCAGGGTGGCTACAAACTGTTGGGAATATAACACTCTGACCTTTCCCACCCAAATTGAAAAATTTCCCTGAACTAATAACTAATTTTTTTAACCCAAATTTCTACACTTTTTAAAAGAAATAATTTTTTCTTTGTCCAATTCAAATCACTTGGCACATAGTACAAGTTTAATGTACTACAAAGTATAACATTAGTTCTGTTTTTAAAAAATTCTTGCAATGGGGCAGCAAGTTAAAAATCAAATAAGTACTACGGATGTACACCATTATAGCAAATTGTGTGTCAAAGAAAACCAGACAATACATGCAAACAAACAGAAAAGTAAACAACCAAAATCATCCATCCTTTTATTTGTCTGCATGTATTATCCGATTTTGTGTGACAAATAATTTGCTGTAATGGACCCCTCAAGAGTAATTTCAATGAGAACATCCACACTACATGCTTATAAAAAGAAATTGATGTGTGTTGAAATTTTAAAATTTGAAGTCGATTTGAGGTAACTACAGCTACTTAAAGTTCGGGCTTTTAAAATTCCCGCGGAAATGTGCAGCCATAGTACACACGGAGCCTTGGCAAGCTAGCTGACTGCTGTCGCACTCCGGCAGAATGCCAGACTTTGCTTGGTCAATAAAAAACTATTTTTAAGTCTGTTACGGTGGTTCGTTTTGTTATACGTATGTAGTCAATCGTAAATGTAACAAATGTTATATTTCAAAGGTATTCGAGTCGGAGGTTTTATAAAAGTTTAGTGTTACGCACATTGTTATATAACACAATATCAAAGCAATATCAGAGCACCTGTTCACCGGTGCAAACCATTACTATATTTAATTTTTTAATACCCATATATTTACTTTACAACAGAACCATACGAAGTATGGGCCACAATGGTGCAATGGTTACTCTCTTGGCTGATATTGGAAAACTTAAGTGAGTTAAATAATATTTTCGGTTAGTATAATATTGTTTCTCAGATTTTGCACAGAACTGTAGATTCTTCATCTAAATTTAATATATTTTACAATCAATAGTATTTCGCATTTCATTACGGATGTTAGGTTCATATGCAATACATAAATTTATACAGCAAAGAATACTTCTGGGCTACTGTGTGGTTTTGGTTTAGCGTACAGCTAAAAAATATGTTATTTATGTTGTATAACAGTGTAGCGTAAGCCTACTGCAGTACTATTTATCACTAATGACGTGTTCATTACGTAATATGTGAAGTAACGTGTGATTGAACTTGCACAAAATAAACACATTTAGCCTAAATGCAAGCTTAACCATATATGACCTATTATTTTAATGTAGGTACACTATTCTACTAGATCACATAACAAAATCACTTTCGTGATTCACATTTAATTTAAATTGCTGTTCCTTCCACGCAAATATGCCATTTCAGCCATTGTATTAAAATGGAAAATAGATGGTTTAAAAAAATTAATAAAACATTTTTGTCTCAGATGTTTGTAAAACTATCTAATAGTATTATTTAAAAATACATGACGTACGTGGGTTTTGAACCCGGATCCTTAAAAATAGTAACCAGGTATCGTAACCAATACACTGCACTACACCTACTGAATGCCACGCTAGCTTAAGCCTTTATTGGACCAGTGCTGGCCGTTATGGCTTGTGACGTGGACCAATCAAAATATGTTTTTGGTCGCCTGCTGCTTCCCTGAACTTTGCTTGCTTCTAATTCCTAAACTATAGTGTTTAGAAGAAAAATTCCTTTTGGTATCTTCATATTTCTTCATTGTTAACAATGTGGCATACATTTCAATGTATTTAAAATTTCATGCAAGGGGTTCATTACATATGTCCAAAATACTTTTTCAATTTGTAATAATTGCATGAAAAATGCATGCCTCAGAAAACACTGATTACTTATTAAACACACTAACAACATATTGTGTGCTCTATTTTTGCAAGTTTATTAAGTATGCCTACAATAAAATTAAAACTAGAACTGAAAGTTACAACTCTTAAGTACATTTTGATGGCAAGAAATCTAAGTAATACCAAACTTACAACTTTTCACAATCCACATATTAAATGTATTAACTTCATTTACTACACAAATAAAACATTTGCATAAAAAATTCTTACCTCAGGAAACACAGATTCCGTAGTTTACACACTATTAACAATATATTTTGTGTACTCTAATCCTGCTTGTTGAACTAATATAATTAAATCAAAATTACAACTGACAGTTGCAACTCTTAAGTAATTAATTTAAATAGATGTAAAAAATTTACAGTAATACCAAATTTATAGCTTGTTACATTGGAAAAATTAAATGTACAATTTCATGTAGCACACTAAATAAGGTGTGGGGAAAATTTTTATCCCATAAAATACATACTTCATGGATTACATACTACTTACAATCAAAAACCACAGTACCATACAACAAGATTACACAAAAACAAATTCCTTGAAAAATTTAATTTTAAGAGTGTTGTAGAGGTACATACAGAGAGATCCTGTGAAGTGCGCTTGTGGCTGTGCTTGTGTAAAGCAATTCTATGATCTTTTTTGTTTGTAACTCTACAACCTCCTAGCTTACTCTACTCTTCACCCAAGGGTTCCTATTCCATCTCCAGTCATGTTAAGTTCTTCTGCCTTGCCACCTCACCCATCTTATTCACAAGCAAGCACGTTGCTCTACAAATATAATTTCACCTGGTTTTTCTACCATCCCTTCTTTCCAATAGGCGGCTGTGTGTTATAAATTGAAGTTTATGAAAACAAGCAAAAAATAAAACAGAACGGCAGAATGCAACTTTGCGTTCTCATGTTATAAAAGTTTGCGGTATAATTTTACAAGCCAGTAGTCGGCTTATCCGGACTAACGGAGTGAAGTGCACGTAAAAAAAAGCTGACACACTATCACCCATCCGCATCAGCAGGAAGCTCACATAAAAAAAATCTGACATGCTATCAGCCTTCCACATCAGCAGGAAGCATGGGGCAATAAACAACAGTAAATAGATTATGGATAAGTGGCGTTAGTGACGCAGCGGGCCCAACCTGGTGGCTATTTGTGGCTTTCTTCTGCAAGAAGATAGCACATGACGTCCGAAAAAAAGGTAACAGATGCGACTTCATGCTTGCCAGTCCACACCACTTCAGTCATGTAGGCCTGATTTCAACTATTGTTTTTCTATTTCTGGGAAAGAAGATTGGGGCGCGGAAGTTTCCTCGACTATTCCCTGATTTTTTCAGTCCACTAAAAATCCCTGACTATTCCCGGTTTTCCCACCCAGTTGCCACCCTGACAGATGCTAATTTTCCAATAATTAATTTCACGTAAGGCAATTTTAGCCAAAGTTTTTTTTTTTTTTTCGTTGGGAAATGTTTTGTTTGTAGCAGTCCTAGGAGCTGCAAAAGCACACGTAAATACTATCTCCAAGCCTTCCAACATGGCTAAACACAGCCTTTTAGCACTGCTATATCGGATAATATACTGTTCTGGTTCCGAACAAACTAACTGAGGATACTTCAGTGTAATTTGGTACAGACTTTCCACCAATAAAATAATAATCACGTCAACATTTTAAGTCCCATAGTTTCAAAGATACAAAGGAAACATTGTGCGCCACTTCAGCTTTTTAATCAATAAAATAATAATCAGGTCAAACACTTTAAGTCACATAGTTTCAATGATACAATGGAAACATGGAAACATTAGCAACCACTTCAGTGTATTGCACATAGCAGCGATGAGACTCTAGGCGTGCACATCAACGTAGTCCTTATCGCTCATTCACTTCTGAGCCATTCCAATGTCCAAAACAGCTTCAGAAAAGTAGGGCCCTCTATATTAATTAATTGCTGCCACGGTTTATCTTAAACTCTCTGAGAAAGGTGACTTGTTCTAATACTACTGTTTAACACAACCATAATATTTTCCCAATTCAGTCAATATAAAATTGTAATGCACCTGTCAAATACTACTAATATTGTACGCTTAGGGCCATATCTATAAACTGCTTTCGAATGACAACCAACTGCTCACCAATGCTTTCTTTATGGGGATAAAAGTTGGTTGTCATTTAAAACCTGTTTATAGATACGGCCCTTAGACACTATGAACACTCCGTTTCCACCGAGTGAAGGGTTTTTATTCTCCCTGATGATCTAACATTAAAAAAAATGTTCCTTACACTTTTAAAATCACACAGGCTTCCAGTGCAACCAATGATTAGGGACAAGAAAATTTTTTGTGGGTTCAATTATATACATGCTGGTCTCAAAGAACGTTTCCGTACTCAAGTAGACAGTGGCTGTTCATATACTGTTCGCTGACAGTTATTCCAAATGTTCATGTCAGCGTTTAGTTGTTTCTGTATTATTGGCCCAGCATCCACCAGGAAGTTTCAAATACAGTAATTCAAAAGCCAATTGCAAAAGTGACACGAACTTACAGTTGTTCAAGATACAACACACACAGTGGTGGTTACAATAGAGAGGGGTGCGGTGGCTTGACATATAATGTACATGTGTATTACTTCTCCGGACACTTTTAATGCCATGATCCATCATTTCTACTGCTTTGCGATAGGTATTTTTTATTCCTAAAGGAGAGCTGATATAGCAAAACTGTTCCCCAGTTTTCTTAAAAATTGTTTCCACTATGCAGTCAAAATTTTTCTAGGTAAAAGATTATATAGATATGACTAATTGGCTCATTAATAGCAATTTCCTTAGTAAAATAATGAACTAAAAGACATTTTATCTAGAAAAACAGTTATCATAGTATAAATGGTTTGTAACAAAACTGGGTAACAATTTTTCGATATATGCTCTTGTTCAGGATTGAAAAATTATTATTCTTAAAGTAATAGAAATGAGGGATCATGGCCTATCCGCATCCCTCACTCGAGAAAATCGTAGAGCCCTCCAGTGTACATGTGCGTGGTTTATGTACATGGATTGCTGCAAAAATCCAGTTAGTAATATATTGTTACGCTTGATTTTTATGAGGCCCTAATTTTTTGTCCTAATTTTAGGTAAATTCGAAATTTCATAATTTTATTGGTTTTATATTTCGTATTTTGGCATGGTCCTTGTGGATTGCTACTGGTCGTGGAGATTTAACCGAAAACCCGGGCGGTTATGTTTCCACAAGTTGGGGGCACTGCACTGGGGTCATCGCCTTGAGCGAAATGCGGGCTAAGCAGGGCACGAGCTTTATAAGGGGGTCTGCCCTCCCCCTGGGGTCGTCGTCATCGGTCAGAGGCAGTGGGAAGGTGCCCGCTGGAACAGAGTATGAAGACAGGCTATCGGAACACGTAAGTTAATTTTATTTATTTATTTTTGCTTTAGAAATACCCTCTACCTTGAGGCCGTTAGGAGTGATGATACGAGACGTTTAGATGATCTAAATACTTGCACTGTCGTTGTGAACAGTCCAGACGTCTGGAAAATAATACTAGAGGTTTAGTAGATTTTAAACTTTGTTAGGTGATTAAGCTGAATAACAGTAACGGTATATGTGTCGCAGAAATGGAAATGTAGAAATGGTGATAAGTCGTATGTAGTTTTTTTGTTGTCTTGATTGTCAATTCTAGTCAAAATTTTGTAAACGTTTTTGATTTTTGTTTTTGTATTAAATTATTAAAACGAGTTCTTTAATTTTAATTTTCTTGGTTGATAACGAACCTATATTAAGGTTGTGTACCTCTTGTTAGTTCTCTACATCTGGAAGCTAAGCACGCCCCAAGTTACCCCAGTAACATAATTTGGTTAGAGGCCCCGGGTAACGTTCCCTTAGTTAGGTTGTATTTTAAATTCAGTGTGTTAAGCCCATTTTGAGTTAAATTTCTGGTTAGTGTCTTAAAATTAATTAAATTTTTTTTTTATTCTTTCTGGTCGAAGGTGGAGGGTGTAGTAATAATTAAGGCTAGCAAATAAAACCGACGGAGGTGTTACCTCGGGAATTAGGTAGTAGTTGTGTTTGTCAGCCGTGCCCCGGAATTACGATTACGGTTAAACTTAGCTGTACATCTTAGTAGGAGTCGTATAAATTTCAAAGATTACGGATGTTAAGATAGAGGGTGGAAGCTGGTTTGCAGAACCAGGAACATTTTCAGGTGCATTAGGAGAGGATGTGGATGACTTCGTCAGTAAGTTTAAGAGGGTAGCCAAGGCAAATGGCTGGAACGAAAGTAAATGTATAGCCTGTTTTCCGACAGTTTTGACAGGGGTAGCTCTGAAATGGTACGAATGCCAAGAAAATTCACTAGGCGAGTTGAAGACATTAGAAGGTCTGACTGAGGGGCTACGCGCTGCGTTTGAGCCGGTGTGCCGACAGGAAGAGATAGAGATTAAATTGCTTGCCCGTAAACAAGGTGAAACAGAGAGCGTTCAGGAATTCGTTTATGATGTGCTGTGTTTGTGCAAAAAATTTGATCCAGATATGAAAGACGAAGATAAAGTAAAATTTGTTTTAAGGGGTTTACAACCATGAACGTTAGAACAGGTGGTGCTGTTTGATAACTCTTCGCTAAACCAATTGCAAACGAATATAAGGAAGGCAGAGGCAGGATTTTGGTACGCAAAAAATTAGGCGATCAAGGGAAGTAGAGTCTAGCCCAATGCCAGAACGTGGTGCACGTTTAGTCTCAGGTTCGAGCGTTGCGGAGCAGGAAATGTACGTTCAACTTTGTAGAACAATAGATGCTCTACAGCGGCAGTTGAAAAATGAGCCGAGGAAGTAACTTCGTAGCATGCTCAGGTAAATGCGGACAGATGAGCGGAGAACGGGCAAGTACAAAGTCGGCGTCAGCAGGAGTTGTTGACATGCGGCGACTAAGACTTTTACTGACGGCACAGGGGTGTACATGGGAGTGGAAATGGGTCTACTCGTTCAGAGACCTGCAGGAGCAGAATAGGGGTGAACAACGCGCATGGTGGGATGCTGAAAATCATGCTCCTGTATGTTATAGATGTCACCACTCAGGTCACATACGCTGTGAATGTAAAACCGCCGAAGAACGCCTCAATGGCGGAAATAAGGTAGATGAACGGTCGGTAATCGAGAAAACGGACCAAATTAAAATGCCCCTGGTAAGTCATAGATGGTGTACCGGTATTTAAGTCCTGTTTATTCAAGCAGGAGGTACCCATTTTTATTGATAGTGGAGCGGCTGTGTCCCTAGTTGACGCGAACCTGATACCTGAACAGTATAGGAAAGAGACGACTCTGAACAAAATTGTTGGTGTTATGGGACACGAGTTACAAACTAATAAGTCCATAAATGTATGGTTCCCGCTTGGTAAAACGTGTTATCAACACCTGATCAACACTGTTGCGGCTCCCATAACTGGAATAATACTTGGGCGTGACTTTTTATCTAAATATAACGCCACCATATCATTTGACACACAGTGTGGGACATGTTTGTTGCTGGATAGGCACGAAAATTAAATTCCCCCCTCCCGAAAAGGTTAGGTCGTTGAGGAAAACGGGAGAAGGAATGCAAAACCCAGTAGAAAAATGCTAGAGAAAATGTAAGGATTACCCGAGAGTGCCTGGAAGTAAGTTAAATTGAGCCAGAATAGTGAAAGAGACGTACAGAAATATTATGACCCCGTCAGCTAAAAGTAAATTATATTAAACAAATTTAAATCAGTCCTGAAGGGCCCCAAACTTGAGAACATAGGTACCACGTATTTTTCTATAGCGGGTCTCGAACCCGGTGAGTCGCGAAGTGTGTAAGTGTGGACATCAGAGTCCAGCCAGGAGAAAGAGAATAAGAGAGAACTGCTGAGTATGTTACGATGAGAGCGGCCTTGACTGAGAGTGTATGTACCGGAATCACGTGTCCTTGAGGCATGGAAATAAGTGTCCTTCCCTATTAGAGCCTTTGAAATTATAAAAATGTAGAGAATTAACTATTACAGGCCTGAATTTCAGTATACAGTATTATTTTTGTGTATTTCTGTGTTTTTTTTTCTTTTGTAGTAAACATAATGTATCGGCCGGAGACTAATTTATTTTTCTTGAGGAGTGTTGCAGGAGAACAGTTGTGGTTATGAGGAAGAGTGTGGTGATGCCATGTGTACGTCAGTGGGTGACGTCATGTTCAGCTGAGTAGCGCGCTCTGAGTCGATGTGCAGCCGTGGAAATCTACGACCTTCAGATTGCAACACCTTGTCTGCAGCTGCTCCGGACCTATGGCAAGGTTGTGTCGAGAAAAAATTATGACTGACCTATACTTACAGAATTTGATTTTGAGCAGGAGTAATTTCTTTTTCTCATCCGATTTTGGGAGAGTGGTGGAGGCGAAAAGAGAGATCATAACGTGGAAAAGACACTTGTAATTGTCTGTTTTCAAACCGTTTAGTACGTCTGTAGCTATTGACTTGAGAAAAGGTCGGAAATGTTGTAGAGTTTGTAGAATATTGTTTTGCTGAAAAAAAAAAAACTTTTGGTTAGGCTGTAACTGCTTTTGTTTTGATAACAGAGTTTAACATTAATATATAAGGTAAATCGAGTAGCGTATTTGAAATACTGGTCTTATTGTAGAGATATTTTAAAGGGAAAGTTGAGTGTTATTGATTGGTAGTTAGCACAAAGTTGAAGTTCTTGTAGAGGGTTAACTGCGATGTAAATTGTGAAAGAACAAATAAGTTTCATTGAAAATTCACTTTTATTTTGTTTATGACAAATTGGTATGATGCCATAGAAAAGAAAATAATAACATAAAAATATCAGAGGAAAAGTTTAGCCAATATTAAAATTTAATGATTATTTTAAGGATAACTGAGAGGAATTATTTAGTTTGTGCCCTTAGATAAGGTTAGGATTGGTAGGGTTACTGACAAAAGTGGAAACGTCCCATCTATTGCTTATCCTTTTTCTTCCATGTTTGTTGTCCTTGCCTGACCTTCGAAGAGATGTGGTGTGGAAGACGACGTCCTTGACAATGCTCAGGGAAGATACTGCACAGGCGTGGCCTGGAAATGAACTGTTATGCCGTGGACTCCTGAGTGCCGGACTTAATGAACTATTGGGGCGTATTAAGAAGAAAACAATTCGCTGAAGTAAATGACAGTTTGGCTAGTTCAAGAAGCGACCTAGTTTCGGCGCCCTGGTGAAGAGACGGGATGAGTTGATGTGTCCTGGTTGATGGCACGTTGTGCTGTCTCCATAAGGAGCGAAGAGGTCCTCCAGGCAGTGACGCCTGGGTTCGTGACTCGACGAGGGGGCTCGAGGTGATAGTTTTGCCAAGAAATGCAGGGTACTGGCCTCTCACTCCGGCAGATTCTCCAGGTAGGAGATCTGGAAGGTTTATACAGAGGTTCTCGCCGAGGAAGAAGAGGAGGCAACTGATTACCTGACTGCTGCTACACCGTGAAAGAACATTTATTTTTACTTCCCATGATAATTAATCTTGTTTATTCCCTGTTTCCTCTTTCTCAGTGGTGGATGAAGTAGTGACGATTGTTTTCAAATTGTATTGTGTTTAACATGAAAAATTAATTCTTTTAGATAGTTATTGTGTTAAGAGTTTGTATAAGCATTGTTTATAAGGTGGTGCTCAACCTCTCCTCTATGAATTCAGTTGTGCTAGGAATGTTTAATGCCAGTGTTTTTCTTTTCAGAGTGTTATGTAACATCTTGTGCTGGCACACTGTTTATGCTATGTGTTTTGTTGTAGGAGGTACTATGGGTGAGGTGGTGTGCTGTGTCGTCGACCCTGTGGCGAGGAAGCGGTTGAAGAGACCACCGGCGCCTTGGTGACCCGTGGGACGGAAATTTGACTCTGTTGTAGCGTCTTCACGGGGCTCCTTGGTGTTTTGGGGTTCCTCGACCAAACAACATACCAGGGGTCCGATTTGGACAGCACTACCACGGTCAGATCAGATATTTTAATTATGACGCAAGACATTCTTAGAAAAAGACAAAAAATTGTTTGTTAGATAAAACGACTAAAAAACCAACTGTACTGGAACATTTACCGGCTAGTAGAATTTTGTTTATAACACAATTTTATTTTGTAACTGTCACTCCAATTTTTTTTTTCATGCAAGTTTACAGTTCTTTCTATGGTATAGGAATTTGTGTCCTTAACGTAAATTTCAATTGAACGTGCTGAATTTTGTATTTGTACAGCAGCCTGATACAAGATAATTTAATTTTTTTTAATGTTAAAATTTGTGATGTTTTGTGAGGACACAAAAGTCTCAAGGAGGGGATAATGTTACGTTTGATTTTTATGAGGTCCTAATTTTTTGTCCAAACTTTTGGTAAATTCGAAATTTCATAATTTTATTGGTTTTATATTTCGTGTTTTGGCATGGTTCTTGTGGATTGCTACTGGTCGTGGAGATTTAACCGAAAACCCGGGCGGTTATGTTTCCACAAGTTGGGGGCACTGCACTGGGGTCATCGCCTCGAGCGAAATGCGGGCTAAGCAGGGCACGAGCTTTATAAGGGGGTCTGCCCTCCCCCTGGGGTCGTCGTCATCGGTCAGAGGCAGTGGGAAGGTGCCCGCTGGAACAGAGTATGAAGACAGGCTATCGGAACACGTAAGTTAATTTTATTTATTTATTTTTGCTTTAGAAATACCCCCTACCTTGAGGCCGTTAGGAGTGACGGTACGAGACGTTTAGATGATCTAAATACTTGCACTGTCGTTGTGAACAGTCCAGATGTCTGGAAAATAATACTAGAGATTTAGTAGATTTTAAACTTTGTTAGGTGATTAAGCTGAATAACAGTAACGGTATATGTGTCACAGAAATGGAAATGTAGAAATGGTGATAAGTCGTATGTAGTTTTTTTGTTGTTGTCTTGATTGTCAATTCTAGTCAAAATTTTGTAAACGTTTCTTTGATTTTTGTTTTTGTACTAAATTCTTAAAACGAGTTCTTTAATTTTAATTTTCTTGGTTGATAACGAACCTATATTAAGGTTGTGTACCTCTTGTGAGTTCTCTACATCTGGAAGCTAAGCACGCCCCAAGTTAGACCCGTGACAATATTGATGTACTAGCTCAGCTAGTTAAGCTGAAAAAAAAAAATTAAAGAGTAAGTCTTGTGATGGATTACTCATCAGTTTGGTGATTACACTTGGTGGTGTCCTGACACATGTTAGAGGGGGAGACAGGGAAGCCTTAAACTGGACGAACTTCATATCTGATGATAGCTGAATGTCCTGCATAGTGTAAGTAGGTAGACACAAGTTTAGTATACTACCAAATTTGTGACTTACTTGAAGATTAATTTGCATGTGACTATTGTGTTTATTATCCTTAGTAATAAAGTTGAATACAATCACATTTTCTGATTGAATTATGTTATTAGGTATGTGCAGAGCCACCTGTTTCCGGTGAAAATATTTTCATGATTTTGTCAAATTTTATGAGGTGATTTCATTGACTTTTCGTTATTTTTCATGTCATTTCATCATTAATTTTGCTAATTTTGTAAATGTCAAACAAATATTTTGGACGTAACGAATGTGTGCAAAGTACCGTACTTTTAATTAAATATTTAAATAAAATTACATTCTTACACAAAAATGGTAATTGAGTAGTTGAAGATCCACCCATTTGCTATATTTGACGGTTAGATTAGGATTATAAACACACCAATACACATTAATTTAATGGGAGATACAATTTTAAAAAATAACATTTGTCCTAAGGAAAACCTGTTATCGATAATACTTTTCACTGACTATATAATTAAACTGCAAGATAAATTTATTTAAGTTATATTTTATGGCACTGCGCCGGTATTAATTACTCGAAATTACAAAAAAAAGCCATAGAGAATAAAAAACTTTGAATAGCATAACCTACATACCTTGAATTTTTTCATTTAAGTTTCGCCTCTAAATGTTCTATTTAAGAAGTAACATACCCCCGTTTTCACTTCTATTTGTCGTTGGAGAATTTATGGTGGATTATGTCATTCATTCCTTGTATTTTACGCGATGTGTGGAGAAAATTTACATTGTATCATTTTCCAAGACTCCCATTCTGGCAAAATATACGTCACATCATTACAAACGAAACTATGTCTGTTCGTAATTAATGTTGCCGTATCAAAATGTATAATATTAATTTCATCAGTACAAATTTCAAACAAAAATAAACAAGAATCACTTAAACCAGGAAACAAACACGTTGCGTTACTTAACCTGAACAACATCCATTTTCATGTAATTTTCGATACTCTCGAAACTAGCTTTTGCAGTTGAAAATTGATTTAATTGATTCGTATAATCAATATCTTAAATCAGATATAAGTTACTATGCAACCCGACAAAAATTGCACAGTTATTTCGTAATTTCGCACATAACTGATAAATTTTAGATTTCAAACAGAAGTGGCAAATTTCGGAAAAATTTCCCGATTTCACGCATTGCAAAAAACAGGTGACTCTAGGTATGTGCAAAAACATCGAGAATTTCGGCAAAAAAAGTGTAAAGCTAGTGACAACAGTTTGATATTTCCAGCTTTCCAACATTTTTATTCCATATTTTAGGAAATAATACAGCTAGATACAAAATGTTAAGAATTTTCATATATAGCAGACCTTAAAGTACCTTACGCCATCAGTTTTACTGCTCCAATTTGTTCATCGTGAATGCAAACATACCAACATGTACTTATCATGCACCACTGAACGAGTACCAAACTACACAACCTAATGTCAGATGCTTAGCTTTCAAATATCTAAAATGGTTGGTTCTTCTAGAATAGTTCCAACACTGCTTCTAAGATGGCACTAAATACATTAGCAGTTTGTAACAAAAAACAATTATAGTTCTAAAATAGTCAGATAATTACAACATAAGCATTAAACATATTAGGCTGAGTGATTTTTGGCTGAGTGACTTTAGGATGAACGACTTTAGGATGAACGACTTTGGCTGAACAATGGTAGGCTGAGTGACTTTAGACTGAATAATTTTAGGCTGCAGAATCAAAGAGAGGGTTTTAGGCTGAACAATTTTAGGCTATGTGAAAGTCATCCTTAAGTTCTAGCCAAATAGTCATCATTGGATGACTCAAATATAAACAGGGACTTACATAACATAAACCAACTAGACTTGAGTGTCATAAAAACGCCACCACCCCCAAGTATTTGAGATTTAATGCCATTACGATCAGTTTAATGAATTGAATAAGTAGGTGGAAAGTCATGAGAGTTTATACTGTTGTTATACAGCCATGTTTCTGTTAAGATAAATGATTGTGCAGTCGTCAAATATTTTATTTTCAGAGAATTCGGTGGATTGCGCACATTCTCATAGAAGATAAGATGGTTACTGACATTGGCTTGTGTCATTAATTTTTTTAGCGATACCCTTATTACCAGTTGCAGCTGTCAACCTTCCCTTGGAACCTTTGTTTGGTCGGAGGCCCAGAGCAAGGAGGCGAGAGAATTTGTTGGTGAAATGTTCGTTATTGGTTTGCTACAGGCAGTCATCACTTTTTCCCGGATGTGTAGCAGGATTTCAGTATAACTGTTCCGTTTAAAGATGTTGATCAAGATACCTGTTAGCCAAAACATGTCTTGTATCGAGACATGCAAAATTGATGTATTCAATGTTTGTTAGTGACTGGATGTTAAAAGTTATTTTGGTTTCTGTGACTGAGGGGTAAAATCTAGTGACAAATATTATTTACATTCTTGGCAGAGTTTTACTAGCTGCAATGTTTAGGTTGGTAGAATTGCTGTGTACCATTCTGGACAATAACTTTGTGCTATTGTACCTGTTTTACTTCATCGTATATAATTGGACAACACAATTGAGCTACAAAGGACACTGTTGCTGTAATCCTGGTCACGAGTGGGCGCTCCTGGCAGCGCCAAGGAAACTCTCTGTGTATTGTTCTTTGATCTATTTGTTTCTTGGCCTTTCGCTTGTCTGGTGGCTGCTTGGGACGGCCAGTCGAGTCTCTGCAATCAGGATGGGTTTGATTCGTCCACTTTTTTTCAGGTCTTCACTTAGTTAATATGTAGGTTCTCTTTTTTTACTTAAAGCTTGCCAGTGGTGGTGACCATGTGGAGGTAACAAATGATCTTGTAATAATGTAACTTAATTGGTTCCTCTTTTTTTAAATTTTGTTTTGGTTCCGCATTCTAAATTTTCTTTGATAATTTTGTAGATTTGCCCAAGAATTCCTAATAATTTTGAAAGCGTAATCAAATAGTCTTTTGACGTGATAACTGATTCTGATTTTAGTGTCCTGCGATTGGGTAGTGTGACATAACCTCAATGTGCATATTTATCTAGTTCTCGTTAATACGTTTGCGAGTCATTTCTAAAGGAGTCGTGACTGTATACCTTCAAGGGTCCTAGAGTTGCCTGTCTTACAGTCACGATGTTCCTACTTAATTGTACGCAGCTTGTAGGTTAAGACGTTGTTGAATTTTGTACTCATAATTCTGTATTTGTTAGGTTATCAGTGCGTCGATCAAAAAAAAAAGTCTCTAAATTTGTTGAATGTAATCATAGTAATCTCACGGATAGAGACGACGGTATATCGCAAAAATGTTTTGTGCCAATATACCCTTGAAAACGCTGTAGTTTCTTGCAACATATACGATTCGGTGATATATTTCTAAAACCACGTAGCTACCTGCATACCATTAAGAGGCAACAAATATCACAATATCAGGATTATTATTGGCTCAGTCAAGTAGGACAACAGCTCCAAGTGCAAGCTAACGCCAGTAATCTTCTGGTAAGCTGAACGTGTGTTGAAATCCAACAAAAAATCATGTTTTCCTGCAATAAACCATAACCTCTACTCATGGACGAGTTTTTCTATGTTTACGATATATACAAATTGTCAATGGTATTTTGTCAAATTGTCTTGAGATATTCTCGCAATTAATTAATTGATTTACGTAAACCCACATTTTTTACTATGATGAAGTAAAAATTATACATTTGACAAAGAATTACCTATACCTTTGGAATTCGTGAGTTTGATTGTAAAGGACATAACCTTGAAATGGATAGACTCCTAAATCTTTTCCATGGCATTGTCAATTAAACTTTTAGAAAGGGCAGAAAAAATTATTGTGATCACAGAGATAACGTTTGTGTGGAAGTTCATAGAGACATAATTTTTGATTAATTTGTAGGTTTTTTTTTTGTTTGAGTCTTCCCTCAAATTGTCATGTTGGTAAAAAGAAAGATTTTATTGAATCTAGAGGAACCTTTGAATCTTTTTTATTTATTTGTATACCTTGCAGTGTGTCTGTTGTGCCACTCTATGATCCAAACATTTTAACATCCTGCAGTGCAGCTGGCTCCAATATGGCTGATGTTGGTTTTAGCTCGCTAGATAATTATGTCAGGACCAGCAGCAACTTGTTGATTTTTTTGTGTGTCACCATTAATAATGTATCGCCCTTGTTGGTAGTGTTCCGCTGACTTGTTCCGCTTGAATACTTCCTTCTGTTTACTGGTGACCTCATTACCATGTATGTTGGAAACTTGACTGAGCTTGGTGCTGCGGCTACATAAGGCTTGGCTATATGCCCCTTTGTTTTATTGCTCTGGAGGTGAATTACGCTTGCCCTTAAGTTCATCTAACTGTTTTCGCTGGTCTTCTGCAACGATCTTGAAGGTTTTTAAGGTCTTTAATTTGTTTTGTGAGCAAACACACTGATTCTTGCAGATCAGTTAGAAGTTGAACAATATTGTTTTGACTCTGGCACAGTTGAAATAATATATGTTGTTCAGAATGTTTGATAAAAAGGGAGGGAGGGGGGTAATTTCACAAGAGTTCAGTTTACATGTGGTACACACGTAGATGAGATCATTTTGTACTTTTATGCAACCGTTATTTTAAGCACATGTCACATGGGCTGTCGACCAATACCGGCCCAGGTATGGAAGTTGTTTAACGACCAAATTTGTATTTCCTGTTGAACAGTAATAGCATTTTAACACACTGGTAGAGAAACCTTTGTACTCACTCTTGAAACCTCTAAAAACACGGACTAAGGACGCAGGCTCGGACTTGGCACTGCATGTGACTGCCTCGTTTATAATGGCACAGCACAGAAATATTGTAACTCTCCTTGGTAACAAATAGTTGATCACTGTGTAACCACTGGCATAACTTTTACTCTTGCTCCAGTAATTCATGGTCTTAAGTGCCTTCAGCAAAATTATCTTAATGTTTTGTAATTGAAGTAACTGTTGCTCATGTCCAAACGGCCTGACATGTCCTGCAAATAGTCATAGTCTATATCACTCAATCTCATGTTCAGACTCAAGTTGTTGATCACATGTGGAAACCATTGTATAACCTAAGTCTTAACCAAGTTGGGGGGCCTACCCAAAACTTAGTTCAAGTACTATGAGTATTAAGACAAGAGTATGATGTTCAAACCTATACCAAGTGAAGCAACATGTCTTAATAGGTCAAAAGTAGTTCCAGTGCAGTTAACTATAAAATAATTACTCTATCTCACTCTCTCTCTCTTAAGAATCTTCTAGTATCTTTATTGGTCTACACTTAGCAATCTCACAACCATGTGAAAAGAATTTTGTTATGATTACAGCTCATATAATAATTCTTAATGCCAAGTGATAGCATATATACTTCAATGGTTTGTTTTATTGACAGTATAATTATTTATCTGTGTATCATTACATGTAATCTATATATCATGTAAGCAATTTGATGCACTTATTAAAATGCTTATTTCTTGGCCTTCAGCCAAATTTGTAGTCTTTAAGGTGTGTTGCAATTCTCGTAGGTATATGAGCGACACTTTGCACATATTTTTAGAGAGTAACCCTTTAAAAGGATTGTGGCTCTTGACGGCCAGTACACCACTGTACACCTGCAGGTTTGTCCTCATACACCTGCAGGTTTGTCCTCAATTATACACTGTTCCAGAAGCATGACCACTATGGTATGACAGCCCCTTTCCCCAATGACATAAAAAATAACCCCAAAAATATGGCAGTTCAATTCTGAAACAAAAAATTTTTGCATGGATAGTAAAGTACGGCCATCATATAACCCGATTTCGTAATCACAATTTTTGCTTGTTCAGTCCATTGGGCTAGTTAATTAAATTATTTGTATTATTTTAATTACTACTTGGAAGGACAAGCTTTTGGGACCTGTTTGTCTCGTGGCACACTCATGACAACTGGATATCGTACCTTGCCAACCTTCCAGTCTGGCATGGCCAAGTATGCCGTAAAGTGCACATATAAATTGACTGACCATTTGGAGGAGTGGATGAAGCGGTATGTCGCCAGAGGAAGCATGCCGATGTGACAACTACAGTCCTCTTTGTCTCTGACTTTTTTTCTCTGCATTAATTTACCTGTAAGAAACAGTGTTGAACTTGTAGATGCTCCAAAGGAGAGGTTTTGTAGTGAGGAGAAGAGAAAGATACTTGCTTAAGCTTTGGCTGACGTTACAGTGAGTAGCAGTGGGGGAAACTCATCATTGGCACATGGTGCTCAGGCGCTCAGGCTCACATTCCCACGCTTCTCTTTCATATACTGAGCTTCAAGATAGATGTGTCTCGGGTAGAAAAATATTTTTATAAGTTAAGACTCACCAGCATGCTGGAGGAGTCTTTCAGAAGATGTAAAGGCATTAAGAATATATATATTTTTTTGTTTTTAACACATTGAACACTGTGCGCTAGTACAGCAGTTATCTCCTACAGAACTGGCCTATTTTCCCAGTTTTAAACATTTTGTGTGTATTTGTGAAAAATTTAGAGATGCATAACATTAATATAGTTAGAAAGATTATTCTTTCCTCATTTTGTTGATATATTTTGTATAGAAAATATAATTAATTAAATTTTAGTTACAGATATTTTAAAAATCATCCAAATTCAACTAAAAAAAAAATTTCTACCAACATTTTTTTGCAATAATTTATCCATATATATATATATATATTTTATGCTGATGATACAGTTTCAATTGTAAGTATTGCCATTACAAAACATTTCAATCTTCAATGTGGTACACACTCCTGTGTGTCTACAAACACACACACATACATACACACATATATACACATATATACATACACTTTTACATATACGAGACAAAGTCCATGTTACTGTGTTTGCAAATGTGTAAATTTTACTTCAGCTTGAATGGAAGCATTTTAGAGTGTGTGTATATGTTTTTTTCGCACAAGCACACATAAACACACAAACACACACATGCACACACATACACATTTACGTGTGTATGTGTGAGTTATGCATAAGTTCACTCTGATAGCTATTTTTGATGAAATTGTAGTCACATTTACACAGTAGAAGCAAAAGTGTATTTTACATTATTTTCCTGCACATCTAAATGTTATACAAATAAAAACAATCAGTTCTTGCTTTAGTGATTTTTTTTATAATAACTTAGATTTTTTACATTTACTGTTATGAACAAATATTTATTTCTTTTGGTGTGTATAAACCTTTACATATTTCAAATGTAACAATTATTTCAACGAACATAAATGCAAGGTAACAAGAATCAGTTTTCATGTACAAATCAAATAAAAAAGTGAGTATAATTTTGATTTTTACAAACATAGGAATTTTTTTAGTATTACCAAAAGCCATAAGAACTTTATTTTTAACTACACAAAAGAATAATTTGTGAAATTTTGGTTTTATAAACACTTTCACAATTCACATGTGACATTCACATCAATGAACATAATTGTATAAATTCAACAAACAAAGACAACATATAACATAAAAGTAATCCTATAATATTAAATTTTTTAAATTAATTACAAATTTATTGAGAAAAAATGGAAATTTGCGTTTACTTTTGTAGAAATCATTTATCATATTATCTTTCTAAAAATTGTTATGTATAATTATATATCAAAAAATTTCCTTTGACAAAAACCAATAACAAAAGATTTTACATCTAAAGAAAAAAATGTAACTTGACAAAAAAGCATTGATATTCGTGTCTAATTTTATAAAAACAAATCATTCACCACATTTTTATTTTGCAGACACTTTTATATTTTCAAAAGTGACGTTTATATCAGTGAATAAAAATGTAATGTGTAAATATATCTAACAATATGTATGCCCAAAAATATTACAAGTGTGAGTACAATATACAATTTTACAAATACAGTAAAAGGTTTCACCATCTTTACCTTGTTACCTACTAATAAATGCAAATAAAGAAACTACAAATAAAAACTGGAGATTACAAGTTAGTAATTTACATAGCCATTTATAAAGCAATTCCTATACAAACGCAAGAATAAAATATTGTTTTAGAGTATATTTATACACCATTATATTCTTATGTAAACAATTAGGTCAATATGTAGCCTACTGAAAATAAAAATCATTTATAATCTGCTTTTGTGTGAAATGCCTGAAAGCATGCTGGTACGCACAACCCTACATCACAATCTTTACAATACCACCTACTTTCTTTCCTGAGTCTCTTACTTTGTTTGCAGTAGGTGGAATTTTTTCTGGGAAGTGTCGTGCAGACAATCTGTCAGCTGATGTGCTTGGTCGAGGTGAATCACTGAGGACTTGTCCACCTTTTTCTGACAGCTGGGTTCCAAGTGCTGTTATGAATGCAGCTATACGGACATTTTTTCCTGTCTTCTTTTTGAACACAATGTATGAATTTACAAC
>PNEQ01131659.1:5759-20358 GCA_003012365.1 Medauroidea extradentata
CCCCTCACAACTCTTTTTTTTTTTTTTTTTTTTTTTTTTTTTTCATGGTGGGCATCCAGTACTGCGTACAACAGGGCTGGACGGAAGCCAGTCCTCACAGGGATGAGGTGAGTTGTGGAACATTAGATTTTCGCAAAAAGATTGTTCCACCAAGTTTTTTCAGTGATTTACATACACATCTACAGGTCTGCTTCGTGGTCGGTGATTAGATGTTTTAAATCTCACACGTATTGCGTTTCTGTCCACAAATAACAATCTTGTAGTTTCGCGGTAATTTTATTGTGTTTGGTAGAGTAACTGCACGATGGCAAGAACCTTCAAGCAGATCTGCAAACAACGTGGGCGGTGGCGTTGATCATTTGACTGCGTTGATCAGAACAAGATTACTGCGGTACCACACTTCTGTGATTTTCTGGTAGAACCTGAAGATGTTGTGAGTTGAGGGCGTCGTACATAATTCAATGCTAAAAGCATTAATCTATAACTGTAGGTTTCTTAAAGCCAATTTGCCAAAATTTAACAATAGCAATCCTAGACAATGGTTTTAGCCAACGTTTTAAACAAATTGATTCCAGTGTGACGAACTTCTGAGGCACAATTCCGGAACCTCGTGCGTTTTACTGCGGCGCAAGAGATCACGCGTAACGAATTAGTAATTTTGGATAAATATTAGTTATAAAGTTGGCAGATACCATTATCTAGGATTGTCATTGAGTACTTTATCCATATTGGCTTCGAAAAAAGCGTTGGAATCAAGTGATGTTTTCAGCGTTTACCACACACTCTTAAGAACATCCAATTTGCCAGTCAGGCACCAAATTGTTTGAAAAGAAGCTGAAGACACATCTACGGTCACACCCCTTCTATTCATTGGAAAAATACGTTACTTCTCACTTTTAGAAATAAAATTATATACAGTATAACCCTGTTGTAATGTTTCTCAAGAGACTGAAAAAATTTTTGCATTATGAATGGGGAAACATTATAACAGGGTAATTTCTTATTACAAAGCAGTTTTAGGGATCACATGATGGTAGCATTATAGCCAGGAAAGCATTATGAGTGGGAACATTATAAGAGGGTTCTACTGTGTTTTGTATATTAATTAATATGTTAAAAATACCGTGACTAAAGCTTGTGTTTTCAGGTGGTTTTATATACGTTTTCATTTATTACCACCTTAATTACTGATGTTTATATATGATTACTGTTTGTTATCCATAATCACTTTAATGATTGATGATTTGTAAAATTCTGTTTTACTTTTTGTTACTTATCCGTACATGTATTTGCAAGATCCCCTAGCCTTATGGCTGTGATGGGGTTGTTTGGTGTGTTTTGAAACAATAAACTGACCATGAAGCAAAGCTACAGGAGTGCACATAAGACAATTAAACTAGTTGGTGGCAGATACTTTTCACCAAACAACTGTGTCTCTAGATACTAACTGCTTGCAGTAGTCAAAGAAGTGTCAAGACAGCCGCCATCCAAACCCAAAAGTGACAGCGAAGTACACGTTCTTGGCGTTCGACCTGACCTAGAATATAATAAACGTGAAATTCACGTACCACAGTTGTCGCCCTTGTAGTTCCCTTGTTTCCGGGCCTGGAATGAGTGTAAAAGCTCTCGTCTCCATATGTACTCGTAACGTTACCCAGGGCATGCATCAGCCAGACGTCCTAGTCACTCGGTATAACTGGCGGCAGTCTGCAATGTCGAGCAACTATTGGGCCGCTTCAAAGTGGATGCATACGACCACATACTGCGAGCTACACCGCGAATATAATGTGTGCGTTCCCGTTCCTTCCCTCGCGTTATTTTATAGTTGTTGGGTGGCTGTAGCCAGAGGTAGGCACTTTATGCTTAAACTGTTTTGGTTAAGTTAAGGGTGAGGGTTACGGTTAAATGATATATATTATCATAATTAAGTGGCTTTACTCTACACAACATGGTTGCGAGCACGGAGCTACCTGATATTTCGCCTTGACAGGAAGAGTGAAGTAAAGTGAAACACTAAGAAGACAGCACGGTCATTGAAGAACAGGTTTGCACTCGATAGGTGACAAGTTGGTCACCTTACTTAGTTCTTGACGTAACCGCTAGTGTCACTGTAACATTCCGATGGCAATGAGTCGGAAGTTCTATTTAGTTAGTTAATTCGCGGCTGGGGGCACTACAAGCGTACTGGCGATATTTCCCATTACAGCTATATTAAAACAACACCACTGTTCTCTACAACATGCAGGCGGTTATGCAAGGTACTTAACCAGAAAATATGAGCGCCAATTTTAAAACTTTGAAGACATGGTAATGTCCAGACGTGCTCTTTTAAAAGTTTGTGGACAACAGCTACTTCAGATTTCCTTGTAACTCTAACAGTGTTAATAACCTGTATGTACTATGCATTCTCAGGCCCCATCTATTCGTTCACAGTCTGCTGTTCCACTGAGTAGCAGCTAGTGGACATATAGTTGAGATGTGAGTATGCATAGTACAACGGATTCTAGCCTGCAGGTCGTTGAATTCGCGAAATTTCCCTAGCCCTAGTTATCACCCAATTATATATGTTGCAACGAACTTCAGCGTTTTCAATGGCGTGTTGGAACAAAACATTTTCGCGACACACCATCATTAGGGATTATGATATATCGCGAAAATGTTTTGTGTCAACATATCCTTGAAACCTCTGTTGTTAACTGCAACACATATGCTAGGGTGATATACACCTGACGCAATACAACTGTCTGCAGAACAACAACAGGAATAAAATATTACAGCAGTTAGATTCTTATTGGCTCAGTCAAATAGGGCAACAGCTTCACGTACAAGCGAAAGCCAGTAATCTTCTGGTAAGCTGATCGTGCGTTGAAACTCAGCAAACAGTCAAAGTTTTCCGGCGATAAACCATAATCTCTAACAATAATTTCTAACTATCATCTCTAACTATATTCCATTTTTCTATGCACACTCCAGTCTCAGTTGTTAATTCACAGGCTGGTGCCTTAGAGGGAGGTCAGTTTCACACCACATCAGTAGGTACATGAAAGTTTTGTGAAAATATTTCCTCACTAACTTGTTTTGAATCATTACGAGCACGTCTACATCTCTACGTCTTAGGTATTTGTGCAGAGTCGTGTCGCATTTTACTGTGATAATCAGAACAACGTCACACGTTCGTGATGAGAGGGTAAAACACTAAGAAACTGAGGGTTAGAAATATCTGTGGCCAAGAAGCAGAGCTGCAGATGATCACGTACTGAAACAAACTGGTGCAAATATCGTTCCGCAAAATTTTCTGTTCCCGACTCATTAGGCAACACATAATTCATTTCTTGGTTAGCTACAGATTTGTTACTTCTGCGAATTACTTCAGGAAAATTGTCTATTTGACCGCGATTCAATTGGATATAAACGCGTTTGACATTTGTCCTTTACTGAAATTAATTCACGAAAAATTTCATTTCCTTCCTGTTTATCGTCTCATCTATGGACATTAACTGTAACACTGGTTACGTATGGGTCACATCACTATCTCGACTATAAGTAGTTCATTGGTCAACGAATGGTACATATCTCGACTGCAAGTAGTTCATTGGCCATGATAACTAAGCAAGTCCATACCGTCGGTAGTGCACGAGTAGAAAGCATTTTCGAACGAATCAATTAAAACCCGATATTCTTTAAATAATTGTACGTAAGTGTACCAGCGTTAATATTTAAGAAGACTAGCAGCTGGTATGCCACGGTACTATGGAGAATGCTGGTATTTTATTGTAAGATATTACATACGCTATCCGTGTAGCAACAGCGACAATAGGGGACCAAGCAAGCATCATAGACACCGCCCCGCCATCTCAGGCCTGTGACCTTACTAATTCTATGCTAGGCATGCCAGCTCCGTGATCATGCTCTACGGCTGACCCACTAACGCACTGGTAATCACCCGTCCATTTTCACCATTTCGGCCCAGCGCCAAATGTGGCGATCCCAACTTCTCACATAACCACAACGTGTGGCCACTTCTCATTTACGCCGTATGTAAATAGGTCGTAAATAAGACGCGGCGTGTTTTCCCCCTTAGATCCTTCAACAACAGGAGTGTTTATATCTCGCTACACGAGACCAGCTGCGTGTGCCCGCGCTGCTGTTTGACTCCTAAAAAGAGACGAGATAGCGAGTTCACAATTCTTTTTATTATTGAACCTAATTTTTGAAACTATATATATATATATAATTTTGACTAGTTATCGATAGGGCCATGAACTTTTCGCGAAAAGAATTTTGCTCCACTTTGTTTTAGTGCCTTACGTGCATATCTGCAACACTGCTTCATAGCTAGGGCCCGGTAGTTTTCGCGAAAAGATTTTTGCAGCACTTTGTTTCAGTGCCTTACGTGCGCACCTGTATCTTTGCTTTGTGGTCAGTGATTGGATGCCGTAACACCCAGCGTGTGGAGGTTAAACCCGCAAATCACAGACGTGATGTGTGGCAGTTATCCGTGTACTGATTGGCACAGTCAAATGAATAACAACTCTGCACAAAAACACTCTGCCAATAATCATGAAGTTGAGCTGCAGGTGTGCACGTAAGACACTAAAACAAAGTGCTGCAAAAATCTTTTCGCGAAAATTACCGGGCCCTATTCATAGCTATAGGCAGTGTGTCTTTGTGAAGTAACGTCTCACATTTGACTGAGCCAATCACAGAAAGGTTACTGCAACAGCACACGTCTGCAATTAGCGGATATAACGCCAAGACACGTGACAGTTGATACATCCAATCACGGACTATGAAGCAGAACTGTAGATGTGCAGGTAAGGCACTGAAACAAATTGGGGAAAAATTCCTTTCGCGAAAAGTTCATGGCCATATTTATCGACTTTAAGACAATTTTGTTAAGTCAGTATTTAGCTAATATTACTTCATTTTTCGTTTCGAAAAAATTAAAATTCGTAGTTGTCAACGCATCTATATTACGGTTTAACAATATATGCAACCGTTTCTATTGAAAAATATATCCTCATAAACAACGGAAATACGAACCCGTGGCCTTTAGGCCTCGCTCTTTAGTTTTTGCAGTGGATTCGAAAATATTTTTCTTTAACAAAAATTAATACGTATATCAGAAATTCATTCATACAGTTTTAACACTAATATATCATTGAATGTATCTGAATTTTTCTGTTGCAATACACCAAACGGATTTTTAGATTTTGGCCTCTGAAATATCACATATTTCGTTGTGAAAATAAGCCAAAATGAAACAAAATAATTTGTTGCTAGCAAACGGTACATTATTTAAAAAACGGTCTGTCAAAATTGTGTATCGTATGACTGTACACAGACTCAAATTTTTTCAAAGCATTTGTTTAAAAAATATTTCAGATATTTGCAATTGTTTGAAACAAATGAAAGACCAGGGCCATAAGAGTTGTGCGCCTGGCGCGTGAGACGTGCTGTAGCGTGGTACGAGAAGTATTCTTTCTTGAATAACCATTAAAAATGTTTACAAAGCGTTTATCTACGAAAAGAAGACACACTTCAAACTGTGTCGCTATGATTTTATAAATGCCGTCCGCTAGTTAAAAACATGATTTCCAAGTTTGCTAAAAATTAGTTTTTCACGTTGCTGTAGCTGAGAAAAATATCAACCGTAATCGGGAAACTAAATCATAGAAACTTGCATTGTACTTTACCTCATACTTTCCACTAATAAAATAATAGGGTCATCTCTTGAAGTCTCATTAAAAAACGGTTTCTACGTAAACACTGCGCGCTAGTTTAGACCTGCGCGCATAGAGGCGATGAGGTGTTTGTCGGACGTGTTATATACGACTTATAGCCATCCCAGTTTCCGTGCCTCGAACGGAAAAAAAAAAAAAAAAAAAAAAAAAAAAACTGCTAGCGTCCACTAACTCTTTAAGTTCAACTTCTACCTACGTCACTACTCAGCGGTAAATGCAAGATTATTGTTGGCACAACAAAGCCTTGTAGAGGGTACCTAATGTACACAACACATCAGTGAACTCGATCCCCTTGTAAATAAGTTACAGTTAGCACTGCCAACTAAAAACACAACACAGCGGTCATAGACCATTACTGAGTGTATTTAAACAACTAGCTTACTAGCCTCCTCGAACAACTGCACCTTGCATGGTCTAGCATGACTCACGACTCCGAGTTTGGTAACGTGGCGTAAGCCAATTTGCTCGGGTTTATCGACTCTTGAAACCAATATCGTGCCTTAACTGGTGCGAGGGCATCCAGTTCACAAACTATCCAGATAGATTGTTTTGTAACCACGACGCTACGGGTTCTGTTACCGCAGGGCTTTGTTTACTTCCAGCCACGTCACCAATTTTCAACTTTGATGGTAGAGACATATAAACGTTAATGTATCCACTGGCCCGTAGACAAGACTTTATCAATATCCGTACAGTCGAGAAGAATCGACTGCCCAAGTGTTGCATGACGCAATGCTACACCTTGATTTGACCAAGAAAGAGGGTTTTTTTTTTTTTTTTTTTTTTTTTAACTGGCGGAGAGTCCTTCAGGAGTTGTCAAATATATCATGTGGCAATTATGAAAGTGTCTTAAATGTATAGGAGTTTGAATAGCTTCTACCCAAAGTTATTCTTAATTTTTTCAGACTTGTGGTGGGCATTGAGAATCGCTTATCTCTATATGAACTGGAATATTCTCGAATTCAAACCTGTAGGATGGATCTGAATAGCTGCTTTTTTTTTTTTTTTTCCCCCACTAGGTAGTCAGTCTCAGCAAGTGTTTTATGACATGGATTCAAACAGCTTTGTTTCTTTGCTGAAAATTCTCTAAGGCGTGTCGTATAAACTCCAGTCCGATATAAACGTAGCAGTAATGTGCATATGTTTGCAATCTAGTACGACCTAAAATTATTTACAGAAATTTCCAAGTTCCGAGAAAACATTTGGCTCGTCAGGAGTGTTTCCAGCTTATGTGGGCTGTCAAACCAGCTTCCGGACTGGCTACAGTTTTTTCCCCGGACACGTGCCAACTAGGGCAGCGGAGACAGGGGAAGGGGAGGGAAGACGCGGAAGAGCACCGCCCAGTCAAACACAGTCAACGAGGCGCTATTTCTGATCTACGCTCTATATCTGATATAGCCGACTCTCCCGCCGTCAGGGGTCTGCAGCTTTTGTAACGTTAGAATTGCAAGTTCTGTAGAAGACTTACGTGTAAGCAGGCAATACTATAAATCTGAGTGCGTTAATATTCACTAATTACTAGAGGTACGTCAATTTCGCGGATTGATCTGGCAATAGCCTAGATTGCTCAGTCCTGTACACGCTCTAGATACAGTAGATTATTCATTGGCTTACAACATTACAAGCGATAGCTCTATGAATCATTTCCTTATTTACTACTGGCTTGCAGTAGTCAAATGCGTTTCGTGGCAGCCGCCAGCTAATCACAAACGTGATTATGAAGTATAGGCTATATTTTTGGCGTTCAACTTGACCTGGAATGTATTTGCGAAATTGACGTACCTCTACCAATTACCTGTCATATTTCACTGATTAAGTAATGAGCAGTTCCAACAAATTAAATAGCTAAGTGAAAACTACTGTTAATATTAGAGACCGGAAAAGTTAGCGGGTTCACTAGCCTCCAATAATATAAGTGTTCTTCAGTAAACAACAATTGCTCATTGGCTGCTCGCAGACGCAATGATATCAAATCGTTCATCCTTCATTTAGTTGGTTATTTATACAGATCGGAAAAATTCGCGGGGTAACGTGTTTTCAAGCAAACAACATCTGTTCATTAGCTGCTCGCTGACACTGTGACATGGGCCTTAATTTAGTTACTCTTTTGTTATTGGCTCAGCGACCTCCAGGCTGTGTCAAATGCGCCAATTGCGAATGTTACACGAATTTACGGTTTTTTTAAATTCTAACTTGTGTCAGAAAAAAAAGCTAATTTTTCAGGTCTCTACAGACAATCAGGGAATATTCGCCTATTGTATTTATACAAAATGAAAACGTATGTAAGGCTGCGTTTTTATCCGTTTACCCGTCAAAAGTTAAAACATGGTGATATTTTGCCGGACGGGTAGCATTATTGAAAGTATGACGTTGGTTGTCGGTCACGTGACTGACAGACGGATGACGGAGAGACGGGACGAGATATAGAAACTTCGGCCTTACACAACTGGTTCTTCCGCTAGCTCTTCTCTGTGGTATATACGGCGACAAAGCTCATTACACGGTAGTATAACAAGGACCGTCGACGACTAGGGCCATGAACTATTCGCGAAAATAATTTTGCCTCAGTTTGTTACAATGCCTTTTGTGCACATCATACTGTAGTCAGTGATTGGTTGTTTTATCTCTCACGTGTCTTGCAAATAACATGTGTGTGATGTCGCAGTAACCTTGCTGTGGGTGGCACAGTCAAATAACAACCATCACTTCACAAATACACGCTGCCAATAACCATGAAGCATAGCTGCAGATGTGCACGTGAGGCACTGAAACAAACTGCGGCAAAATTATTATCACGAAATGTCCATAGCCCTACCGACGACACATGATATGTAACCTTCTTGTGGGGCAGCGGGAACTTTCGTTGGAGAAGTCACAAGTCACCTCGCCCCTGACAAAGTCAGCAGGGAGGAATACAAACGTATGCACAATCTATCTCACGGACAAGACCAATCGTCTGATATACTTGCCGGCGTAGGCCTGTGTGGTCCTGCGCATTAGCACTCGGTTGCCAATGTTCTCGTTTCACCTCTGCTCACTCGCGTAGTCAGCTGATGCGTGGTTAAACGATGTCATATATTGGTAGAGACATGAACTTTTCGCGAAAAGAATTTTGCCCCACTTTGTTCCAGTGCCTTATGTGCACGTCTGCCGTTCTGCTTCATAGATATTGGCAGCGTGCCTTTGAACTGTGACGTTTCTCATTTGACTGTACGAATCACAATAAGGTTACTGCAACACCACACGTCTGTGATTTGCATGTAAAACCCCACGACACACGAATGTCAAAACATCCAATCTCTGACCGTGAAGCAAGTCTGCAGACGTGCACACAAGTCACTGACACAAAGTGAGGCAAATTTCTTTTCGCGAAAAGTTCATGTCTCTATATATTGGATTCAGTTTCTGAAATTGCATTAACCAAGGAATGGTTAACCGTGATCATGTAACAAGGGAAGCTATACACTTTGAACATGCCTGCATGCCCATAGAGTTTTGTTATAAGGTAAGTGGGTCATACATCGTGATATCTTAATAAGCTTATGCATCTGACGCAAGGACGATGTCGTAGCGTGCCGCGTCTATTATTTTTTACGCGAAACAGCTAAACTTATTAACAATATGTTTATGTACGAAAATAACACACGGTTAAATCTAGGCTTCTATCATTTTAAAAATGCAACATGCTTAGTAGAAAGGTAGGGCCCCTCAAAATGGCTAAACACTACTTATTCAGACAGCTGTAACTGGAAAAATAGCACCCGGATTCGTAAAACTCAACGTTGGAAGCACACGTTAGATTTTACTGCAGACTTTCCACAAATAAAATTGTAGGGTCGCCGCTTTACTTCTCTTAGGAAAAAAGAGTAGTACGGAAACAATACACGTTCAGTTTGGCCGTCGCGAATAAAAGCGATGTTGTTACCGTCGAGTGTGGAAAACTGAACCTTATCGCTTCACTGTCTCCGCGCATCAAACTCGGAGAATTACATCTGGTGTTTAGCTCTCTTAATATCGTGATAAACCACGTTGCGAGCTTCATAAAGAAGTTGGCAAGGATCTGTACACCGAGTTTACTAGGTTACCAACACTGAGCAATCATATGTAGTTTCGGCAATAAGTGACCAGTGTATCAAATATTAGATCGCAATTAAAATGTTTAACATATTTCCGTTACTGAAGTTCGAAGCCTTAATATTACGAAGCAGGGTAGGTTTACTGGATAGTTCGTTCCTCATCTCTTGCTCTTTCTACTGGCTGAAGATTACCTATCCATAATATTCTAATTGACCACCGTTTTCTATATAGTCATTGCTAAATATTTCTTATCTTGGAATACGCCCACGTTTCGTCACCACCGTCAACTGTTAGGAAAGTACAGTCGCTCGTGGAACAGGTTGTAGAAGTAGCGATACAAGAAGAGAAGGAGAAACCCAGCTAGCGAAATCATTACTTCATGTTTAGAATATCATATTATGCAAAAATCACGTTTCGGTGCTAACAAAAAAATTCGCGTATCGTCAAATCATGCAGCGCTCCCTCAACTACTACTTGTTCAGGTTTAGGAGCCACAGTTCTAGAAGAAACAGCAGACCTGCGTGAAGACTGCACACTCCAGGTGACGGGGGAAGGAGAGGGGATATTGGGCAAGTGCCAGGACTTATATGGCAAGGTGCAGAACGAAGAACCAGATCTGCGACGTAACAGGTCGGCGCGGCGTGAGGCCGGGATGGTGGTCGGCGTCTGGAGGCACTCTCTCGCTATTTCCTTCCGGCGACTCTCCCTGAGTGCGACGTCATCATCATCCAACAAGGCTACAGTCCCTTCATCGTGGCTTTATTTCTAGCCCTTCATAACTTAGTTCAAGGAGACACGGTTGCGCAGTGACTGGAGAACTCGCTTCCCACTAAGGCAATCGTCGAGATCGGACCCTGATTTCTTGCTTGTGAGTACGTGGCGGACGTTGCCGATGGCCGGTGGGTTTTTCTCGTGGTACTCCTTTTTCCCTCAACCTTCTCAATTCGTCGCTCCTCCATTGTAGGGCTTTATTTCATTTTTCGGGGCAGGTAGAAGCCCACGGGCGCCCAATTAGAAACCTGCACTCGGTTTGTGATAACATCGGGTAAGTACCCTCCCCACACAATATTTATGTGTATTTATTTACCTTAACATCCGCTCTGAAAAATCTGTCTCATATTGACATGTATCACCCCAAAACATGTATGTATGATAACGTCTCATCGACAGCCAGGACATTAGAAAGAAGCCTTAAATCAGAGCACCCAGACTGGGACTCAAACCTGTGTCGTCTTGCATAAGAGTTAAGTGTTTCCCAATGGCTCCACTCGCCTGATACCACTAAATAAAGTTTCTAAAACTTTCAAAGTGTTTTCTTTTACGAGATTGTTTCTAAAAGAACAATTTGAGAATGGTTTAGCATATGAGAAAAAACTACTGCTTAGCATTTAAATTGTAACCAGGTATACATGAATTGATGTAAACAAACCAACGAAGAAAAGGCCCTAGCCACCTAAATAGCGATCTTCTTGTGTATGTATAGTTTGATTAATTTTTCGTGATATCTACAAAAATATGAAATGAAAAATTTCAGAACAATTTATTAATGAAGACGTGATATTTTGCAACGTTGACTAAAATGGTAGCAAACCCAAGCTACGAACATCGTTGATTTTGTCATCGCTACTTTTTTTCTTCGATTTTAATAGCTATTTGCATTCTTTTTGTACTTTTCCAACGAACAACTGCTCCGCATATTCAGGAAACACTATTCGAAAATGAAATGTGTAGTAACTTCTTTTTCATTAATCGTATACAATAGTAACTAAAACATAACTTATAAACAATTATTACTTTAAGTAAATTTATTTGCCAAATAGTACCTATCTTTACATGTAGATAACTAGGCTGTGATACATAGTGGATTGCCACTGTATCTCCTCATGTCCTTCAATATTGTTCGAGCACGAACGCGTATATAGGTAAAACTGAAAAAGAAGAACTTAATGGAGTTTGGTAAAATTCTCCTCGGCTACTTACTTACCAGTATTTGGTACAACGTCACTACTGAACATTAAGTTCAGTGAAACCGCCTGGCAAATGATGAAGCTCTCTCATATCTACGGGTCAAACCGGAATCAAGGAAAATCAAACGTAATCAGAGAAAGCTAAACTACATGAAAAGAGCGAAAGTCTGAAGATTTCTTCAGTGACGAGTTTCGCAAGTTTGCCAGTGATTTCTACTGTTTACCAGTAAGTTCGACAGCTCTAGTTTACTGACTGATAGTTAGGGATGCTAGTTTATCGCGGGAAAAGTTGACTGTAAGCTAGGCTTCAATGTAGCTTCTTAATGTTCCACATTCTTCTTTCATTATTGGCGTGGCCCTATTTGAATGGGCCAATGCCAACTCTGATGGTCCATTACTGAACGTTTGTTAATCGTCTGTAAACAACTCAACCTAGCCACATAACCGTCGACCAATAATACAAGGCGAAGGACGCTACGCTGGTATTAAACATGTTTGCGGTTTTCCATCATCTCGTTTTTGTGGAACGTTGTTAAAACCTATTTTAAGTCACCGTATTGGACCTTTCGACTTTATTCTTTTCTGATATTCTGAGAAGAAAAATGTCAAAATTTGCTCTTGTACCAGGGATTATATTTACATTCGCTACCGTACAGACACGACAGTTGAACTTTTAGCGTATAATTAGGTTGCAGAGTTCACTAATTACGGCCTAGTTATGAGTTAACTGTTATGTGTGTGTACAGAAACGTAAAGTAAATAGAATTCCTACTATACCTGCACGCATGGCATTTTTATTTTTAGAGTTAAAACCGAACGAAAATTTTTAAAAAATGCTTACTTTTAGAGTACACAATCGTTTATTTTTAAACACGTTTTTCATTGTTCCCGCGTTACACAGTTTGATAAGTTGTTACCTTGTGTCTAAAAAAGGAAAACTAAAGCCGTGCCAAGAATGCGAACCCAGAACACCATGACCGCAGATATAGGTGTTCCGAGCGCAGTCACATCGCGGGGATCAGCGACAGGGATGTCCTCTGTTCCCACACTCTGTAATAATGTCGGTGCAGAATAACCAAGTGTACAGAAGCTAAACTGCCGCGCATGCCCCAGAACTTCATCCGCACGAAACCACACTCTACAGCAGCGTGGTCTGCGGCCGATATACAACCACAGCACGACAGAAATAAATATAAACATTACGCATCAAAGTTGTTAGAGGAGTAGGTTCGCTTGCATCAAAAAAGACCGCAGTAAAACTTTGCTTCTTTGACCGCGGTGCGAATTTCGTCGACGATCTGTATCCAGTGGCCTGACATACACTGCACTACAGAACCACTGCCCTGGAAAATGTCTACTTTTTATGCTGGTGGGCTTGCTCTTCACCTGTGTCACAGGAGGGGAGTAGTCAAGCTCTATTCCCCTTCCCAACGTCCCGAAATTCTCATAAAACTGTCACACTTTCCACTATAGTATTCAGATTCTGAAATGTAACTGCAATACTTATACAGTAGACTCCCGATTATCCGTGTGTGGATTATCCGATTTATGGATTATCCGCGCAAAATATTTCACTTTTAACAGTAGAAAAAAATGAATTTTTTTTTTTTTTTTTTTTTTTTTTTGTTATTTAAAAATACACGCTGTGTTCACCCGCATAACGCTCACCAACGTATTATTCCCGCTCGTGTTTTGGAAAGATTTAAAAGATTTAAGTATTTTCCAGCAGGCGAAAGCGAAACAATTAGTTCCATGCATTAATGGATAAACGAAATTATCCCGCATGTCACGCACGAATAGACTAACGAGATTTTTATCTTAGATAAATAAGATATCCGTCACTTTTTATTATTATTATATATATATGTGTGTGTGTGTGTGTGTGTGTATTTTAGATTACTAACTCATAGTCCCTAATCATAAATGCGAATAGTCGAGAGTCTACTGTATTAAATTGCTGCCTTACTGCAGGAATGAATTTGACGTTTTTTCTTTCTACCAAGATCTAAGAAAGGATAAAAGTGGATTATCCGCGGTTCTGGCTTATCCGAGGCATCGGCCCCCTCAATTAGTGCGGATGATTGGGAGTTGACTGTAATTCATAGCTTGGAGATTATATTTCACTATATTAATTGTCCATTTGCTCTTACTGACACAGTGGTGCAACGAGATTGGACCTGGTATTTGTTACATTTTAATTGTGCAGTGTCTTCCAGAAGATGTCGACTAATTCGTAAACGTACTGCGAAAATTATTTTAACGTACGGACGATCGAATTATTCTAACTTCTTTCGAAATAATCCAAGTTTTCTTTGCCCTTGCCGATATAACAACGAATGAGGGCGACGAACCGTCGTTTCCTTGTACAGAGCAGCAGTTGCGTCTGAAGCTGCGCTACGCTTAGCACGAGTTGTATCAACAGCTCGGTTTACACCAGCAGCGTCGTTTCTTGCCGCCGCAGAATAGAGGTTAATCGAGTAATTGAACTACAGTGTTTTTACTACGGGCTCCCTCCCGTCCCCTCCAATACCCAGCCCTCGACACACACGCACACAAGTGTCTCTCTCTCTCTCTCTCTCATACGGGGTCCAAAACAACACTGAGTAGAGCTATTGCCATCCTGGCAGGCTTGATTCTGACCCTTTGATTATTGCTGGGGACCCTGTTTTTCCGCGAAAATAATTTTATCCCAGTTTGTTTCAGTGCCCTACGTGTACATCTGCAATTATGGTTACTGGTAGAGTGTCTATGTGTAGAGACATGAACTTTTCGCGAAAAGAATTTTGCCCCACTTTGTTCCAGTGCCTTATA
>PNEQ01131659.1:20458-44268 GCA_003012365.1 Medauroidea extradentata
GGCAGCGTGCCTTTGAACTGTGACGTTTCTCATTTGACTGTACCAATCACAATAAGGTTACTGTAACACCACACGTCTGTGATTTGCGTGTAAAGCCCCACGACACACGAATGTCAAAACATCCAATCTCTGACCGTGAAGCAAGTCTGCAGACGTGCACACAAGTCACTGACACAAAGTGAGGCAAATTTCTTTTCGCTAAAAGTTCATGTCTCTATCTATGTGAAGAGCTGTACCTCATTTGACTGAGCCAGTTACAAAAACTTTTCTGCAACACCACACGTCTGTGATTTGCCGGTAGAATCCCAAGGCTCGTGAGAGTTAAAATATCCAATCACTGACCACGAAGCAGAACTGCAGATGTGCACGTAAGGCATGGAAACGAACTGGGGCAAAAATCATTTCACCAAAAATTCCCGTCGCTAGTAATACAGACGTGAAATAACGTGGCGGCTCGTTTGATACGGGCGAACTTCGCCGCGTTTCGGCTGCCCCAGGTTGTTGATACCAGACCCCGTATATGTTTGGCTCTTGCACGTTATAGCAGGTTTCCTATTGGTAGAGCCACGATTTTGTCGCGAAAAGATTTTTGCATCTTTTTGTTTCACTGTCTCGCGTGCACCTCGGCAGCTCTGCCTCGCGGCTATTGGCAGCGGGTCTTTGCCTAGACATGTAGCTCTTTCGACTGCACCAATAACAATGAGGCTATTATGACGCAATACGTCTGTGATATGTCAGCGGAACCTCAAGACAAGTGACAGTTAAAACGTCCAATCACTGACCATGAAACAGAGTTGCGGAAGTCAACATAAGGCTTTGAAACCAAATGGTGCAAAAATCTTTTCGTCATAAAATCGTGGCTCTACCTATTAGCCTGGCTGCCGGTTAGCAGGCAGCCACCTTACGCTTATTGGCGGTAAGCATCTCCGCCATGTTGATAGCCAGGGAAGCCATTTTGCTGGCGTGTGTGACTGAGTTCGCTGTCCTACCTGCTACTTCACTTCTGTATTCCTAAATATTCTGTGGCTTTGCTTCGTGGTTATTAGTAGGGACCCCTGTTTATCGCGAAAAGAATTTCACCCCACTTTGTTTCCATGCCTTACGTGCACATATGCAGTTCTGCTTCGTGGTCAGTGATTGGATATTTTAACTCTCGCGAGCCTTGAGATTCTACCGGCAAATCACAGACGACGTGTGGTGTTGCAGGAAAGCTTTTATAACTGGCTCAGTCAAATGAGATACATCACGCGGCCGATAACCATGAAGCAAAATTGCATGCATATGTGTACGTAAGTCGCTGAAACAAACTGGGGCAATATTATTTCGCGAAAAAAACAGGGTCCCTAGTTATTAGCAACGTTTCTTATTGCAGAGGCGTTGTTTATTTGACTGTGCCAATCAGAATACGGTTCCTGAGACACCACGTCTGTGATTGGCGGGTAGAGCCTCAGGACATGTGATAGTTCAAACATCCAATCACTGGCCATGAAGCAGAGCTGCAGATGCTAAAACTTCCGGTCTCTAACTATAACACACTCGCAAATGTTTCCAGTCCCCTCATATAGTCATGTATTTAAAGTTATACTTTAGCAAGGCGAAATAAGGTAGCAACTCTTACACATGAGAGAGTGTGCAGGCATTGAGCAGTCACCTGACACATTTATTGTCGCCCTCTGTGTATGTGGGTTGAACGTGTTTATAGTGAGACTCTCGACTTGACAAACAAGCGCCTTTTCAGGTGACAGCTGTGCTAAGGCGTTATGTACGACGTTTAACTGGTATAGCACGTCTATATAAGGTATACTGCGATCAAAGAGTCCCTGAATGTTACTTCATTAAAGCGGACTGCCGTTGCATATTCGTCGCGAAAGAAAAAAGTAGTAAAAATAATTTACACAACGCCGCCTACCTGCGCGTTAGAGGCTCAGAGGCGAAATAACTAAAAGGGCAACCTTAAAGTGAGCACCAAAAATTCTGCATCGCAACAACGAGCCAAGCTCTTAACTGGCGTGCGAGATTCCAGCCGGTCCATTTCTACTATGGGACTAAGCGGTAATATAATGTTATTGGTGGAAAGTCTGTAGCAAAGTTCAATGCTCGTATCTATCTGAGTTTTACACACATCCAGTTAGTAGATACATTTTGAAGTACAGCAGTCTGAAATGGCCGCTTTTAGCTGTATTGGAAGACTTTTTATGAGCATAGTGTCTTAACAATGACATTCTTTCTTTGTCTGAAGGATGTTTTGTTTTCCATTATTGGTATGATAGGCATACGTCGAAAAGTTTCGAAAAAAAAAAACGTATTTGCGAACACACTGCAACGTATTTGAAACGCGTGATATGCAGCACCCTTAAGAGTGCGTGGTACAAAATTCAACGCTAAAAGCATTAATTTGTAACTAAATGTTTCTTGAAACCAACTTGCGAAAATTACACAATAGCGATCTTAGACAATAGTTTTAGCCAACGTTTTAAGCAAAATAGTTTACAATGTTACGAACTTCTGAGGCACAATCTCTGACGCCGGAACCTCGTACATTTAACTGCGGCGCAAGAGATCACGCGTAACAAATTAGTAATTTTGGATAAATATTTACTAATAAAGTTGGCAAATACAATTATCTAGGATTGTCATTGAGTATTTTATTCATATTGGCTTCCAAAAAGCGTAGAAATCAATATATGTTTTCAGCATTTATTTTTCTATAACACACTATTAAGGTGGTCGCCTGCTACAGAGCTTCTGTCGGTACAGGTTTATTCACAACCTACTCAACGTAAGTGAATGATATCTTATAAGATACACCATTCAAATAACGTTACATGTATGAATAAACTATTTAGGACCACCAATAATAGTTAAAAGCTTATTTAATAACGGCTGCGAAATGGCGAAAATGGGCCTCATTTTTAAACATGATAATCTTGGTTCATAATATTTAAAAGGTATAAGGGGACTACACAGCTTTGTATCAAATATTACGTCATAAATGATAGGGTTACCACTGAATGTCTCATAGAGGCAAGTCGGCGAGAGGACTGCAGGCTAGTTCAGTGACTTGGAGCAGTAAGACGCTGTATTGCTTTGGTGTACAGGCAAACTGACTTTTATCCTGGTGATCGCTAGAAAGAAAAGTTGCCCTAGGTGTGTTATTTTGCTTCCTAGGCTCTGGCAAATGTAGTATTACATGACAGAATATCATGATAGCTGTGTAGTACTCTGTCAGGCCTCGGCACCAATGAAGAACGTGTGTTGTGCTCTACATGATTAGTTCATGTGTTTAAATACATTGTTTCGTATTACTTCAATAAGTACTGACACATATTTGGGTACTTCACGTTAATATTATGTAACAGAAGTCCCAGACATACTTCAATACAAAATTTACTGTACATACGATGAAATGTGAACCTCATGTTTATTTTAAATAAAAAAAAATGTCGACTGACACTGCATCAGTCAAGTCATGAGAACTGCCGAAATGTATGGAAGTTATGAGGAACAGATTATAACAACAAGAATAATGGTTCCGACCACGATATATGCAACAATGTACAGTACTCGCCGGAGGAGGCGGACTACATACAGCCGCATGAAGAAGTTGACATTACAGCGGACACGCGCCGTGTACCCTTGATGGAGTGGAGCTGCCTAGTACGCGCCATTCCCACCCGCAGTGTAGGCCTACTTGTGAGCGGAGCCGCTGTGCAGTCGGTCAGCTGCTTACGTAACACTGTGACTTGAGCAACCTCGAGCCGTTCATTTCAGCGCTCACTGCACCTACCCGAGCAAAGACAACTCATCTTTATAATTAGTGCCGTGCACAAATCAAAGTTGTCTCGGGATTTTTGTCCATGTGACTGGGGTCCATGCGGATCTACCAATTGTACTTGTATCTTAACAAAAAAGCCTCCATGGTTGCCTGTGTTATCCTCGAGTTCTCCAGCACCAGATAACGGGTATTTTTAGTTCGTCAACTTGCGTTTGTTGCGTATCAACTGGGAGGGCATTGAGTTAAGCGATTTCTTCAGCAGTTAACAGCGATGCTTTGGCGCCGGTGAGTATGCTATGAAGTGAAAATGTAGGAGCACCGAAACAGGCGAGGGAAATGGGAGATTCCTGACAAAACCCTTCATTGAGCCAAATACAGTGTTACTCGATCACAGTTTCGTCTTACTTGGAAATATATATTTTCCTACAAACAATATAAGAACCATACAATAAGACCTCAATACATTAACAACATTTTCCTTTCAAAAATATTGTACTATTAGACCTGAAGTAACTATTTAGGAGTATACAATTTGTGGCACATGTGAACAGTTCTGGTACAAATCACTCACGTTCTGTGTTAAAACGGTAAAGTTCTAACTTGAATTGTTGAGGACAGAAACAATGCTTCAAATAAATGAAAACCAATATCACAGATTAAATAGTAACACAGACATGAAATGACGTGGCGGTATATTTGATACGGGCGAACTTCGCCGCTAATTGGCTGGCCAAGGCTGTTGATACCAACCCCGTGACTGTTTGGTTCCTGCATGTTACGTTAGGTTTACTATTGGCCTGGCTGCCGACTGGTAGTGCAACCTCCTTACGCTGATTGGCGGTAGATGTTTCCGCCATGTTGCTGGCCAGGGAAGCCATGTTCCTGGCGTGTGTGACTGAGTTCGCCGTCCTACCGGCTATTTCACTTCTGTATTCCTAAATGTTCTGTACCAATATGGACACAAAAACCTTTGGTGTTATACACAGCACGTTGGAGCCTATCAAATAATGAACTTTTCCCGTGATTTTCCGGTGTCTCTCTAATTATTGGCTCCTAACCTTACAAGCGAGGAGCACGCAACAGCCCTACAAATTATTTTCTAATTTACTTCCGGCTTGCAGTCAGTGGTGAAGCGTTGGTGTGTTCCAAGACAAGCGATGCTTAGCATTTTAGCAATGACTATACACAACTCTGTGGAACAATTAGAATGGTATGTACGGGTACAGTGTTCAGCCAACAGAGTGCAAGAAGCGAGGAACAAATTATCCAGAATGTATAATACAGTATCTGTAACACGAAGAAAATGTACTGGTTGATACCTGCAGGCTTGTTCAGAGGGTTTAGTCGGTTCTTATACCGCTTCCCCTGCAAACTTACCAGAGATGATTGTGTATAGCGAAAATTGTTTGTGCCAACATAACCTTGAAAATGCCGCACTTTCATGCAACACGTACGATTGGGTGATACAAGTCTGACACAAAGTAGCTATCTGCAGACAAATAACTAGGGCCACGATTTTGTCGCGAAAAGATTTTTGCCCCACTTTGTTTCAGTGACTCACGTGCACATCGGCAGTTCTGTTTCAAGGTTATTGGCAGCGTGTCTTTGTTCAGACACGTTTCTCATTTGACTGCAACAATTAGAATAAGATTATTGTGAGTCTATACGTCTATAATGTGCCAAGGCAAGTGAGGGTAAATTCATCCAACCACAGACGATGTAGCAGAGCTGCAGGTGTGCACATGACGCATCGAAACCAAATGTTGCACAAATCTTTTCGCCATAAAATCGTGGCTCTACAAATAACATGCTTCAAGTATTAGAACAGCGGAATTCTTATTGGCTCTATCATAACGGCGCGACGTTCAAGCGAAAACCAGTAATATTTTAGTAAGCTCGCTCGTTGAAAACCAACGAACAGTCACGTTTTCCCGTGTTATAGAGATCTGAAAAATGCGCGGCTTTACTGGCCTGTAGTCTAGCCTCCAAGAATATATGTTCACTGAAGCAAAGAACAGATGCTCATTGGCTGTTCGCGAATACAATAATGCCACATAATTGGCCATACACTAATTTTCGACTTTATTATCAGCTCAGCGTCTTTCACGAGATGCCAAAACGATCCAAACTTAAAGTTGTTTCAATTCTGGCTTGTGCCGAAAAGAAAACGCGGATCCCTAGCGATAAACCATCCCTAAAATATGACCGATGTTTCGCCGTAACTGCAGTAGTCAAAGGCGTTTAAAAACAGACGTCGTCAGTCACGGACGTTGCAGTGAACTATACGCGTTTGGCGTTTGTCCTAGCGTAGAATAAATCCACGAAATTCACGTATCTATACCTATGACTAGAGCAACGGTTTCATGACGAAAATATTTTAAACCAGATGGTTAGCTGTGATTCGTGGTCAGTGAGCGGATGTTTGTTAACTCGCATATGTCTTGGGGTCTACTGGTAAATCACAGACATATTGTGTCTCAATAGTCTCATTATTATTTGTGAACAAAGACACGCTGCCAATAACCTTGAAGCAAGGCTGCCGGTGTGCACTCAAGGCATTTTTTAAAACAAATTGGTCGAATAGGTAGATACATACAAGCAAAATGGCGTGACAGTGTCCTTAATGCAAGTATTGAGTGTTGGTCCACTGTTCGCTGCACGCAGCTCTAGACATAGACTTGACAGGGTCTAGTAGAGGTGATCTATCGTCGAAAAGACAGCACGCAAGTTCAATGACCTGCGCCTAGAGACCTGAGTAGTCTGGGTGATGCGTGATGCGCCCTTAGCACTACCGCGCGTACAGCGGCCATCTTGAAGAACAAAACGCAAGCCGCGAAAACAATAAAAACGGCTCCGGCAAGCGTTTCTGCTTCTGCGTGCTCGTGTGTTATGTCTCGTAGACGGCGGATGTCCAGCTCAGCGCCGTGCGACAAGGCTGCCAACCTCGACACAACACCGGCGGGCGGGAGGATGTCTGCCGAGGCAGACTGCCGGTAAACAACACGTATACTTCCACGTGTTGCGATACACAGCGTGTGCCACAGAATAAATACACATTCACTAGCGAAGTACTTTTCCCGACCGAAGCCACAGACTAGTAATACAGACGAGAAATGACGTGGCTGCTCCCTTGATACGGGCCAACTTCGCCGCTTATCGGCTGCCTGTTTGGCTGTGTGTCTGTTTGGCTATTAAAATGAGCGACGCTCTTGCACAAAGACACGCTGCAAATATACATGAAGCAAAGCTGAAGATGTGCAAGTTAAGGCACTGAAACAAGCTGGGACGAAAATATTTTCGCGGAAATCAGGTTATCCTATCTATTTAGTGTCGTCCCTCCAACCCCCGATATGATACCCTCTGCGCTGGCCGGCCGCCTGGACACATAGGCTAACCCGCGTGTCAGAGCAAGTTATTGGAGTAGCATAACTTGGCGGGAAGGATGTAGCCATAAAATACGGAGAGATGCTGGAGCTGGTTGTAGTGGGGCAGCGGGTCAGCGGGGCTGGCTGGACCACTCACAGCATCTCTCACCGCCCCCTTCCCTTCCCAGGGCAGTTCCACTCCATACGTCACTAGCGAGCGGATCCTATGCCGTCTCTCTCGGCGACCTTGTGCCTGCTGAGATATCTACTACTTCTGAGATTTTCCTGCTCTTTTCCATTGCGGGCGTTCGTTTCTCCGGAAGTGATTTTTTGGTAGGGTGTTCGGCCGTCAGAAGCACTGCTCTTTTTCTCAGAAAGAGCATGAACTTTCTGCTCTTGCTATCGAGGAAGAGAAGAAGAGCAATGAGCTTTATAGCATACGAAACACGCGCCAAATATGGTGTTACGTTTCTGTCGGACGTGGCCTAGCCAAATGTTTGGTTGTGTAGGCTGAGGACTGTTTTACCAGTTTATAAAAAAAAACATTACTATTACTAACAAACATACTTTTGACAGTTTATAAAAACAAAATTCACCAATATTATACATACGTTATTAATAAATATTCTTCTATCAATCAAGTTTCTACACTTAAGAAGTAAATTTGCATTTAGTGTTTGAAATACATTTTAATGTATTTACATTATGAATGCTTTTAATTAAATTTTAAAAAATTGTACACCATGATTATTTACAAACTCTTGGTAACATGTTGAACTTCTTCCTTCTGTAATGGAAACATTTTTGTCCTTGACTCGGTACCGATCTGTTAATTAATAAATTATTGTTTTTTTTTAGTATTGTGTTTATGTACCATATTATTCGTTGAAAAACAATGTACAAATTAATAATGAGGCGTCGTTTCCATTTGAAGTTAGATAAAGCCCTACTGTACATTATTGTAATTACTGAAAAATTAATACTCTTTTCAGGCAATGTGTTGATACACATTAATGTACTGTACAGTAGTAAAAAAATGACAAATGTAAGAAAAATAAATTATATGGCCAAACGATACAAAGAAATTTAAATAAAGCTATCGCGAATTTTCAGGTTTCTTCAGCTGTAGTTTTGTAAACGACGATTAAAGCGTTCAATTGGTTGCAGAAAAGAGCAGTGCTCTTTCTTGTTATTTTTATACTACGTACTTGAAAATCTCAACTTGCTCTCGAGAGCAGAAAGCTCAGGGCGCCCGAACAAACCTATTATCTGAAGGCTCGATTTCAGTCGCCATATTGAATTATTTACTTTCTTGGTTTTCGTGAAATTCGTAGAAGAATAATGTGGAATTTGCGATTATACCATAAATCCTATTTACTTTCGGCAACAGTAAAATCATGCCAGTTAAATTTTAACGTACATTTAGGCTGCAATCACTCAAACAAGTTGTTGCACTGATTGTGACTTAGATACAGGTTGAAAGTTCACCTGCCATGCTTATAAAGTAGCGCAAGGTACATCAAAGTACCGGTATATTCGCGAATTCTATATATATTTTTCTTCTCAGAATTCAACCAATGCGAAGAATAAAATATTACAATATGGCTACAGAGGCCGAGCCATAAGGACAAGTCGAGAAGGAGGTACTGTTGTTGGCCTTTCCTCATACAGCCATGCTATTGCACTTGAGATTGTTTCAGAATCACACAACGTCGTACATCAAATACATGAAAAAATAATATATAGCTGAATATTTTAGGTGATAGCCAGAATACGAGCATATGCAAGTTATGTCACTTTATAGTCGGTCCACAATTTATCTGGCACCTCCTGGCAGGCGCTGTATCAATTTAAAAAATTAAGAAGTAATTAGATTGCGCGACCAGTCATCGTACACAACCATGCCAACGAGCAGCCTATGAATAATCGATATCTGCTGGAGTCTCTCGAAACCTGCGAGTTCTCTTGGTCCCTATACAGATGAGTAGGCTACACTTCTCGGCATCAGTTATCTGCAGAATCGACTCCGCAAGCCTATGTACTCACGAAGATCTAGACATTTGTTCGTTGGCTACAACAGTTTGTGTAGACAGTTTTACCCCATATCAAGTGAGAAACCATTCGGTTACTGTTGGCCTACGGACTTCTTATTGGTTCACAATCTTCCGGGACGTATCTGAAATATTCTGGCCCTGTTGTAAAAGTGGCACAAATTGACGCCAAAACACATACGCACAGCTCTCTTCCTCGCGCTTTCTTTCCCTCTCTCTCTCTTTCTCTCTCCCTCTCACTATTTTTCTCTCCCTCATACATGCAATAAGAAGCGTCCACCTCAAAAACTGGAAACCTCAGTTTGTTCTCTATAAAATCACAGCTCGGTAGATGCACGAATAGATTCAATAATTTTATTTAATTATTAAATTAATTCAAGAATATTTAGTTTGCTTAATGTTACATATGTACACAATTTTCCTGCAAGCTGAGGTGGTAATACTATGCAAAATGAAAATTTGTGTGACGTAAATAAACTTATCCAATTAGCGATTCAGTCGTTGATATGGTGGAACATTAGTTACCGTATTAGATAGTTTTAACTTCTTGTATAGGGCAAACTTCGCCTACTTCGTGATGATGACTTCGAACTTCAGTAACGGAAATATGTTAAACGTTTTAATTGCGATCTTATATTAGATACATTGGTCACTCATTGCCGAAACTACACATTATTGCTCTGTGTTGGTAACTTAATAAACTCGGTGTACAGATCCTTGCCAATTTTGTGAAGACTTCAAAGTGGTTTATCACGATATTAAGGTATACCACGATTAATGGTCGGTTTACCTTACATCTAATTTTAGATTATTGTGTTGCGCATAAGGTTACTATATGGTGTAAAATGTATAATACAGCAGGAATATTTTCATTATTATAGCTCGTGGGACGCCGAAAGTGAATTTAAAAAAGTCCTTTCCACAATACCACAAGCCATATTTATAAAATAATTAAACAATTCCATGAATGCTCTGTTTTAACTGTCAAAAGAATCACATTTACGCTCTATATTAGAAAACTTAATAATAATAGCAATAATAATAGCAAACAAAGTTATATCAAATATTTAATTAATTGGAGATTGCGATGGACATTCCGTCTAAAATAGCGAGTTTCAAAGATGAAATAAAAAAAACGGAGTGTAAGTAAACATTGAGCGGAACTGACGCTATAGGAATGTGAAGGATGAGCGATGAAAACGACTTATTTCCGGCGTGGTTTCTCGGGACTGGATTGGCACGACTGGGCAGCAGTTGGCAGCCGTGTGGTCGCCGAGGTACCTGCCCACAGTGGGTGTCGCGGAGGCGAAGTGGCGCGAAGCCTTGATCCCCCCTTCCATTTCGCCGTAAACCCCTTCCTCCATCACACTCCCTTTATCAAACACACGCCACCCGCCTTGGCAAGTGAAAGACTGCACCCAAAGATCTGCAACCAACCAGTAAGGTTGGCAGGAGTGGGAAGTGTGGTGTAAGAAAAGGAAAGGGATAGAGAAAGAGGAGAAAATGGCACGGGCGGAACGTGTCCTTTATTTATAGAAAGAACTTCGCCGCATTTTCACGATTCGCGAGGACAGCTTCGCTTGTTGTTGGCGGATGGCAGCTATTGTACTGGAACACTCAGTCCACACAAATTGTAGACATGAATAATTTCGATGTACAGTACACACGTCGACACTGTGCTTCACGAACAATATGATCTACAGCAGAGGCGGCGAACCAGAGATACAGTCTGTCAACTCAGAGAAGGCGAGACTGGTCATACTAAGACTTGCGTACTGCTCCGGTCACAAGGGAAGGTCACTTAATATCGAAGTAATTTATTTTCTAACAATGTAAAAAGGTGTAGTAGAATAACATTTAGAGCGTAAAACGTGAAAAATTTTAATACGCCATCGATTAAAGATGGCCGTGCACCATTGCCTGTAACACAGCCAGAGACCAATACTTGACTTCGTTACTGATATTATTTTAACAATAAAATTTGCAGAGTAAGAACGAGGGACGGTCTTACAATAGCACAACATAAAATATTTTTGTGCTTTAACAATAAAAAAAATAATATTCCAGCCAGATACTACCAATACAAGTCGCACATCTTTGAAATGATTCAATTACACGACCCCGAAACGAACAGAATTAAGGTTTATACAGTGTTAGTGTGGAACAAGATCAACTTCGGCGTCCTGTCAAATATTACAGCATTCTTTCTTCGTACTTTGTTATTTTTTTACTTGACAACAGCTGCAAAAAACTTGTTACAATGAAAACAACTGTTATAATTCTACAACGTGTTGGTATGAAAATATACAATTGTTAAATTGTTTGTAAACGTAAAAAAATAGTTCTTAAAAATACATATCATTGTATGTACATAGGGCATACTTTCAATTATTTCTTGTAAAATTCACAATAACTAATTGTAGTGCTGTAAATAATAACTTGCCAGCTTTTTTCTAAAGATCTGATTGTGTCAGTAGGAGAAATGTTTGACGGTGCGCTTGAGAAGTAGTAAGCCAGCTACAGCGTGGTTCATTGCGAGAGTATTATGCTCTCCATTGTTTTCTGTCAAGGTCAGTTACACAATTCTTCCTTCGTCCCATGCTGTCTCCATTAGCCAGTCAGGCAACGATGCTGAGGGATAATATAAGACCGGCTGATGTCAGGGGCGGATAGCCGAGTCAGTCTTGCGAGGGAAGTAAAAGAAGGGCAAAATCATAACAAATATTTAATCACCAAAATTAGACTTTTTTCATGTGTACTGTAATTCATCGTGTTAAATAATACCTAGCATTATAAATATAAATTAATGTTTGACACAATTGTACTGTTTAGAGAAAAAAAATGTATAGACCTATTGTCTTGAAAATGAGAATTTAGGAGAAAAAAGGGGTGCGGAAATTTTTCTTGCTCCATTTTTTATCCGCCACTGTTTGGTGTTACGCGCACGTTATAAACACGGACGAAGAGTCGCCACAACATATTTTGTAATTACGGACATCAGCGATGTACAGTAGATAGTATTCTTAACATGTTGGACTTTAAGAGAAGAAAAAAAATATTTTACGCAGATTAACAATTGCAGACACACGATAACTTAGGTGTTGAAAATAGGAATTATTTTGGTCCGTACTAATAATGACAAGTCCTGCTTGAAAGTCGTGACATGCAGTCAGCACTAAATACATGCAAACCAGAGTTATAAAATGTGTCAACAAATAAATTATACTGGGGAAAATCTGCGAGTTGACATCTAGAGAGAACTTTGCAGCTCTCTGAGTTATTTGGTCTTGTCAGTTACGCATTGGTTTCTTGCTGACAATAGTGGTGCATCGGAACTAGGATTGCAATTGGTTACTTCTGTATTATTGTCAGATCCACAAATTTTTGGTGAAAATAATTTTGTACCATTTTATTTCCATGCCTTATGTGCACGTCTGCGGTTCTACTTAATAGCAAGTGATTTTCTTAGAGTTTTGCGGTTCTACCAGTAAACCACATACGTGTGGTGTAGCAGAAACCTCGTTCTCATTGGCCAGTCAAATGAGTGACGTTTTTGCACAAATACACACCGCCAATAATCATAAGTACAGCTGCAGATGTGCGCGTAAGTCATTGGAACAACTTGGTGCAAAAGCATTTTCGCGAAAATTCTGGGTCACTAACAATATGTAGAGTGGAAATAATTCTAACTCAGCTAAGTGCCTAACGATACTGAATTTAGTTAATAGTTACATCAAATGAACTTTGAGCCGGTGCCTGTGTTTTGCTGTAAGAGCTAAGTCCCAATAACTAGGGACCTGAAAAATTCGCGTTTTAATTTAGACACACGCTAGAATTCCAGCAACTGTATGTTGGTGTCACTTTTGCGATTGGCTCTTGACCGTTTTGACACCTTCTGAAAGTCGCTGGGGCAATAACAGACGTACAACTAAACGCACACCTATTTCACTGTGGAAGCGAACAGCTAACGAACAACTGCGGTATGCTTCATGTCACATATATTCTTGAAGGCTATAGCTAGAGGTACGTCAATTTCGTAAATACATTCCAGGTCAGGTTGAACGCCAAAAAAATATACTTCATAATCACGTGTGTGATTAGCTGGCGGCTATCACGAAACGCATTTGACTACTGCAAGCCAGTAGTAAATAAGGAAAGCTATCACTTGTAATGTTGTAAGCCAATGAATAATGGAACTGTGTCCAGAGCGTGTATAGGACTGAGCAATCTAGGCTACTGCCAGATGAATTCGCGAAATTGACGTACCTCTAGCTATAGATAGCCTACAAGACAGTGGAACCCGCGAAATTTTCCGGTCTCCACCAATAACTGTCGTAGTGGTTTTTATGATCGTTGAAAGATTGCATGTCTCATATGTACGCATACTCTTGCAACGCTGTTTTTCCCTTTTACTACAAAACATTTTTGGCACTTAGATAATTTAGAATTTCCACTCTACATGTGATTAATTTTGCGCAGTAGTGTTTTACTGAGGTAACATAACCTCCAGAGAGTGAACTCACAAATAACTCTTCACTGAACGACAACTCACAGAAAGCAAAGGCAGGGACAGTAGCGATGTAGGAACGGAATCATAGACGTCCTGGACGATATCAAGTCGTGGCCTCGTCAACCGCTACCCACTATAGACAGCAGATAATAGGGGCTTTATTGGCGGCTGCTGACTCGATTAGGCACTTGGCGGCCGTCTTGCCACAAGAAACGTCCCCCGGACGCCTCGTCACCGGCTCATCCGCTAACGACCACAAATTGCGACGCTTAGCCGCCATCTCGACTTGCTTTTTTAAACGTTCCGACATAGGCCTACTTCACAGCGAAAAACAGGCACACACTATGATATAATTTCACCGTCATCGTTCTTACGGAGGAAAGCGGTATTTTAAAAATACACGAGAAAACATTCTTCACTACCAGTTTCGTAAACATTTTTTGAAAATGTTCAACCAAGTCATTAATGGAACTATAGTCAATGTAACGAACAGCAGCATTTATCTGAATTTCTTCTTGATCGCTAGCGTTTTCAGTGCCACCAACACCGCCTTACTCTAACTCAGCAGCGGCATAGCTCACACATGATTCAATTCAATTAAATATTGAATTTTGTTTATCTGCATACACAAGTTGTCCAAAAATGCAATACTTTGTGGAATAGTTCTTAACAGTTTGTCAAATTCGCTAAGAAATCATTTGTACCTACCGCATACCGATGATATGACCGTGTAGATACGATGAAATTGTTTACCACACAATGCGTTCGTTAACCTATTTTATAGGAGACAGACTTATGTAACAACAACGCCCATCGTTTCAATACTTACATTCCAAACAAAGACAATTTTTTCCCTGGCTCTCTTTTGAGCGATAAACGTCATTTACCGTTTGAGATTAAAATGAATCTGTTGAGTGAAGTTATCGAGAGGAGTTTTTTTTATCTCCTAGAGGCAATAAAGATGGTAATCCGTACGGGAGACAGAATGCGTCCATAAAAAAATACCGCCTGTTTTTTTTTTTTTTTTTTTGTGCGTTGAGCGACTTCGGAGCGATTATCCTACAATTTAATTCGTGGAAAGGATGATGTAAAGTCAGAACATATGCTTCTCTGCGTGTGTTTTACGAATAAGGCAAGTATTTCTTCTATATACAGTAATCTGAAAAGGCCTCTTTTATGAAACGCCCTAGAAAGTAATTCTCGAAGTCGTGCCTATTTGTAGAGACAAAGAAGCTTAGTTTGAAGTGAGGTTTATTTTAACATGTAAAATATCGGTAACAAGTAGTTCGGCGTATAACAGACCATACACGCTACATGACGTACAGGCGAGGTGAGTGCAGGGATCCCCGGACTGTAATACGTAGACGTAATGACACCGCGGTCGTTCGCTAACTGGCTGCAGCCACAATGACGAGCAACTTGTATTGGAAAATGGGTTACACGTGACTCAGTACATCTTTTGTTACGGCCGTGCCACGGGCTTAGGAGCAGATATCACCACTGTTACTTGCACTCGTAAGACACAGCCAGCTTATGACAGTACGTCATTGGCCTTATTTTCTTTCCGTCTGTCTGTGAACAGCAACTGTACTTTGTCCATTATAAGGCGGCAATTTGTATCTCTCAGCCAATGCGCTTGTTTCATATGCATTGGCTCATTTCCCAGCCATCATAATGATTATATTGATACCTTATTGATAAAAAAAGTACTTTAGTTGCAGATTGCAAGTACATAAACTCACAAAAGGAACTATATTATGTTTTTACACTTTCTTCTCTTTCATTAGATAAGTAATAATACAAAATTAGTATTCTTGAGCTGAAATGTTGCAAAATACTATGGGAACTAATTTCTGTAAGGGTATTGTCATGTCTTCGATCAGTTCACGTGTAGTGTACATTTCTCTCTCCTCAGTAAGTTTTGGTTCTACAGCATGAACAAACATCTCCGACGACAAATCATAATAAAAAAAAGCGTCAAGGAATTGAGCCTGCAGACTTGATAAGCGAGGCAGCGTAATCGAAGCGGGGTGGCTATGATAAGAAATACCTTCTCCCCGCCCAAGTTCGGGCATGCTGGGCCACTGACGGCTAGAGAGGGTATCTAAATTAAGGCGGGCCGGAGACCGCGGGAAAGCGGTCGGCGTAAACTAAACGATGAGGTGGTCCAGGAAGAGAAGCTGCGTGCCTGCCCCACAGGGAACTGGGCGGAGCAGTGTTCTAGCTCCTAGGAAGCGGCCTATTTTTACCTCCGGCTGGAGGATTTCTGTTCCAGCACCTGCGTGCAACCACATGCGTTCCGCCGACAATCCTCGGCACGTGCACGGACGTGTTTCCATCCACAGCCTGTAGAAAACCGCATGCGTAGACCAACTGTACAGCACAGAACACTGCTCTCCCTTCACACACCACTGCACGTGTACAAAACTAAATCCTTCCACAGAACGCGGTATGTGAAGAGACGAACTTCATCAGTACATAGAACATTGCATTTGAAGAGAACAAAATACACGTGTCACACTACACACTTCTAAGTATTATTTAAAAGATTTTAAAGATTTTTTTTTTGCAAAAAACAATTGCGCAAAAACAGCAACGAATCTAGAAATTTAGGGAGTATTTGTGTTTGTAATACACGCAGAAAAAAATATTTAGTGATGAGGCTACAATTTTCTTTGGAAAATACCCAAAAGCTGAGAAGTGCATGTTAAAAATCTGCGTAAGTCGCCACCAACCTTATCAGACAAGAATTAGGTCTATTTCAAACATTCAACTGCTGAAAACAAGATTAATTCAAATTCATGCCTTACTATACGTTGCCATTGCAGTTATGAGTTGTAACGACCAGTGAACTAAGTTACTCAGGAAGTTGCACATCTGTAATCTGCTGTGTTCTGTGGCCGGTCTCCCCCAGCAGGCAAAGAACGCGCGCGTGTAGCCATCGCCAAGCCCCGTGCTTCTGTAAATAAACGCTGAGGGGTGGAGGAGGGGTGTGGTCCACGCCGCCGTCTAGGGACGTCGTTTCTTCGCGTGGGTCTTCCCCGTCAATGACGGCGCTATCACAGGGATGAATGGCAGCCTGCGCTATCGCCACGTGGGTCACTATCGTAACACGTCTGTGGCCTATTTTGACTCCCTCTTCCTATTGGCTGTTCACTTTCGTTAATACGTCTCTGCTCATCCTTCTGTGCTGTGGCCACCGTTACCCTCTTTTCCCTAGCCACTCTGACAATAAATTAGTCCCGGTTAGTTTAGATAAGTTTACGTTAGTTTAAATTAGTTAAGATTAGCTTACATTGGTTTAAAACGTTACAAAAGGCTACGCTCTAACTCAAAGGGTTTGTCAGAGTAGGAAACTACAGAAAAAAAAATCGCGCTGTTCTGCGACACGAGCATGCGCAGACTGACGCGCGCGCAGTTCAAACCTGTCAATAGGGATGAGAGGCGAACGAAAGACCACAGCCCAACGTACTTTCCACGCGTGACGGTGATCAGTACCGTATTTGAAATTAATTTGTGTAAACACGGGAAGTATATACTAAATCCAAGTCAACCAGGAATATTCGTAATACTACGCACGAACTATTTATCAGTTTCGTGAATATCCAACAACACATTTGAAAATAAAATTGTCAGGACAGGAAAAATTCCGCAAGCCTGCAGGATAGATAGACTTCACTGTATTGTAATTAATTATCTTTGCCTACAGCCAGTCGCCCATCAGACCAGCCAGTTTCGTCCCAGATCATGTAGGATGCGATCATATCCTCGTTTACTTGCATATGCTGATTATTACTGGCTCAGAGTTCACTAGCGAGTGTCATGAGCTCATTCAAATGCATTTGTAGAAGCAATTTTAATGCGTTTATATTCCATCTTGTCTTAAACGAATTAGCGGATTTTTTTACTCCTATTGATTAAAAATTCCTCTTAAATCGAACAACTAAACTGACTAACAGAGTAAAGTTTTAGCGCAACCTAAATTGTTCTAAAATAACATATTCGTAATAATCTACTTTTGGATTAGACTCTCACAAATCATGGTGAAATGCCCGTACGTTGATCTTACATAAATATTTCCGTTAACGCAAACAACGGAAGTTTTTTCCGTAAATAAAAAAAAACATACTTCGTAAACATGTTATTGAATTTAGGTAACTGAACAGTGTGTGGACGGAGTGTGTCTATCTAGCGCCGGACCTCTGCTGAATAAACAGTAGCGCAATTAGCGTTTTCTTCCACTTTTTTGTTCTCGACGAGAACAAAATCTCGCTATAGTCACGTGATGATATTGAAGCAACAAGCACCAGGTATAATACAATAAACCAACTGTGATGCTGGCTTGAAAACTGCGGTGCAGTTATGCCGGCAAGCCAGCTGCGTATTTACACCTATCACTGCCTTAGTTTCTGGTAGATAAAGTACGCTTGTTTTGCGTGTGTTGCCTACTTAAAACATATTTCAAAGACACGTGATAAACATGGAAGCAGTAAGGGCTGACGGGGGCGTCAGGAATAATACCAACGTTACGCAGAGCTCTCTCTCTCTCTCTCTCTCTCTCTCTCTCTCTCTCTCTCTCTCTCTATATATATATATATATATATATATATATATATATATATATATGTGTGTGTGTGTGTGTGTGTGTGTGTGTGTGTATTTTTGTGTCATTCCGGTCAGTAAGTAAACATCAAATAGGGTACAACTGAAGGCGCAAGTAGGTGATAGTGTTATGTTACAAAATCAAATTTCTGAGTATAAGGCCTTGTTACGGAGTTTTGCAGTGATTTCGAAAATATTTTTTTTTATTGCTACCTAATACTCATATCAAAATTTCGCTGCACAGTTTTGACACTTATATGTTATAATTTGTAGCTGAATTTTTTTGTAGAATTATACTGAATGGTTTTTTAGATTTCATTACCCAAAGTACCACGTTTTTCGTCGTGAAAATAAGCAAAAATGAAGGAACTTATTTTTTTGCTGGCGAATGGTACATTATTTTAAAAAACGCGCCCACAGTATTGTGCATCGTGTGATTTCACATTAACTCAATTTTTTTCAAAACTTTTGGTTAAAAAATATTTGAGTTATTGGCACCAGTCTGAAAAAACTCGGGAACAAGTCCTTAAAGTTTGTTCCAGCTATGCCAACCAATGTAACATAGCCCCTTCATCCACTACTTTATTTAAATGCATGCTGTTTTTCAGTGAGTTCTGAGTGTTACGTGAAAAGTACGTACATAACACCTTTACTCATGTAAGAAACTGGATTTTTTTACAAATTGTAACATAATACCTTCATCCACATGCGTCTTCAATTATCACAAAGTAAGAATGATTTTGGTTGCATATTTTTTTGTATAATGAACTGTCACTGTCACTATTTATAAAATTTTTGTGTATTCATTATACGAAAAAAAACTTAACAACTTATCGAACTGAAACTATGGTGACAACGAAGTACTACTTTCCTAAGTTTAAAGACGTAATTGGCCAACTGCAATACCAGGATATGTTACCATATTGTCAATTACTGTTGTCACTCATAAAAAGGCAACAAACGTTTTGCGATGAAATCACAGACATGCCTTATGCAAATGACGCAAAAATTTTACCTGCAAATATTCATAAATGTGATTTAGTTTTTTTTTATAAAGGCCATATAAAAATGTCAAAACTTTGGCAGCTAATAACACAAACAAACTCTAACCAAAAAAGTTTTAGTTTGTGAAAATTGTATTCATTATAGTGCTTAGTGAACCAGCTGGAATGTTCCCAAGGCCCTTAACAGCAATATTTAACGGCAACATTCGGCAAGAAAATCTGGACAACTCCACCAGAAATCAAACCCAGATCTCTGAAACGAGTGACTTCAGCGGTATAATAACTACGCTACCATGGTATAGAGTGTGTGGCAGTGAACGCAACAATAGGAACTTGTAAGTGATGTGGGTTGATCTGAAGCGAAAGACCATTTCCAACGTTGACGAGGATATACCTAACTATTATCAGAGCTATAAGATGCTGACTGGATGGAAAGTCCTTATGAGCATTTCAAAACTTAGAAACGTGACATGAAAATATGACTGCCAACTACATTGACATGAAACTGTGAGCTGCGGTTCGATTATAAAAATTCATTCCGAAGCGGTTGAAAAATTGTATGGGTCTGTCTGCGTGTGAATAGACGTATTTGTCAAACCTGAATGCTATTTTCCGATTTATGAATTTAAACTTCGAGCATGTATTTTCTGTTGGTAACGGAAATGGCAAAACTAAGTCATTCAAACTGTCAAATTAAGTGTTGGAGGATTGGTTTTGTGTAGGAGTCTTAGCAACGCGTGGCACTCAGGTTAGCGCTAAAACTGATTATCGAAATTTGTAGTAATCTGAAAGTCAAAAAGAAAAATTAAAAGGACAACCCAGCCAACTTACGCTTTGCTAGAGTGATACGTATATTGTAAACGTCCAAACTTTATCACTTCAATGCCGACGTAAAAGATTTCACACAAAGAACGCATCGTACTGGCAAAATATTCGTTCAAAAAGACGGCAAGAAATGTTTTTTATTATTTCTGTTTTTATAGGCGAATTTCTAAAAAGAAAAAAAAACCTATTTTGCGCTTGTAAATACTATACCTTCGCGACTTCTGTATCAGTACATATTCAATATGTTCCCATATTCACATAACGTAATTACACGCTTCTGCTAGGAGAACTCACTAAACTCCCGCGGTATGTTCAGGGACTCCAGCGCTACTTTTTTGCGGTAGGGGGGGATTATGCCTTAAAAGCAGATGAGCACCCCAAGTCAGGAAGGTGGGGTCCGGGGGCCCACCCACCGGAATACATTTTGGTTTTGAAGGTGCGAAATGATGCTATTTAGCACCACTTAATGTTTTTAATATTTTAAGAATAAACTAGACTTTAAATGGTAAGGGGGAGAGGGGCTGAAACCGCCCCTGGGAATGTTTAGAGAGGTGGCGGTAGGGACAGTGGCGTAGTAGGAATGTGCGAGCCTGGAGAATAAGCGGCTACAGCATGTCGCCGCGGCCTACTTTCTCTTGCAGGCGTTGTCCGTACCTCCACCAGCTGTAGTCGGCTATTGCTATATACAGCCAGAATTATTTATCACGACGGCGGGACATTTCTTCCTTTGTTTGCTTAGGTTAAGAAAAGGAAAACTTATCGTAGCTAATTATAACGGTCGTATACCACGTCTTAAGACAATAGCTTAACCATACTATTAGTAGAGCGAAACGATTTTGCCCCTTTTTGTTTCAGTGTCTTACATAAACATATGCAGCTTTGATCGTGGTTATAGGCAGCGTGTGTCTGCTCAGGCACTTTTGTCATTTGACTGCACCAATCACAATAAGGCGAAAGTTAGAACATCCAATCACAGCCCACGAAGCATAGCTGCACATATGCACACAAGTCATTGAAATCAAATGGTGCGAAACCGAAATCGTGTATTTAACCGTCGGTCATATAATCGCTATCGAGTTGGGAGCTAAGAGCCACATTCTATAGAATTTAGAATGATATTGGCGGTCATTGCGTAACCGTCACTGTTCACAAGTCTATCAATATTTGAGCGACGGTAGCATGTAAGTAACATCGCTAACAAACAGGAAACTTTTAATCTTGCAAGAAGACTTACGTATTTATAATATTCGGTACTGTTGGCCACGAGGGCTCTGCCGCTCGCGAAGTAATGGGAACGAAGGAAATGCACTAGAGATGCGAAAACATTACATCTAGATATTCCTCGATCCTAAAGGTAATCAATCCCGAGACTTCTGGACCAACCTGTCTGTAGCCTAGTTCTTGTCACGTGGCCGAGTCAAATGTACATGGATATTGCCCTAATCATATGAATAATATGCACGCATGCATGCAGCGACTGGATTTAGTTGCTTGGACATACACAGGCATACACATGTGTATGTATCCCGTTGACTAAAGCATACTCTGCTTATTTATGTTTTTCTACTATTTTTAGTTTTCTTTGACAGTAATTTATTTCGCAATGGAGTATGTCCAAGCAATTAAATCCAGCCATGCGCTCCCATTGCACAGTTATTTCAAACATGCATGCAGTATTTACAGTAGGCCTATTTATTAGAAGCATGTCTCTATGCCAGTAAACATAAGCATTTCGTACTGCGTATTCCTTTAAAAAATTATAATATCCTCTAGCATTGCAAGGTCTTTGCAAGTGGGCCAGTGGCCTGGCATTATTTCCGCACGGGTGAGCAGCTGCATTAAACCTACAATACTTACATAGTTTTTATTACTTTCAGAAGAAAACTTTTCATGTTACTGTACTGATAAGACGCTTTACTTTATATTCCTGTGTCATAACCTATTAATAAACACTGATGATAAGTAGAGGTACGTCAATTTCGCGGATTCATCTGGCAGCAGCCTAGACTTGTCAGTCCTATACACCCACTGGCCACAATCGATAATCTATTGGCTTATAACCGTACAAGCAGGTAGCAAGCGATAGCACTTCGCATTATTTCCTTATTTACTACTGGCTTGCAGTAGTCAGACGCGTTTCGTAACAGCCGCCAGCAAGTCACAGATATGATAATGAAGTATACATAGTTGGCGTTCAACCTGACCTGGAATGTGTCTGCGAAATTTACGTACCTCTAATGGTTAGAGATGATGGTATACTGCGAAAAATGTTTGTACCAACATATCCTTGAAAACACTGTAGTTTCTTGTGACATGTATGAATTGGTGATTTACGTCTGACACACTGTAGGTGTTTGCAGACAGTAATTGGCATCACATATTGCAAAGGCGGGGTTCTTATTGGATTAGTAAAACAGAACGACAGTTCTACGTACAAGCGAAAGCCATCTTTTCATAAACTGAACGCGTGTTGAAACCCAACAAACAGTCAAGTTTTCCCGCGATATACCATCGTCTCTCTCCACAACACCGGACTGCAACTTTAACCTTGAAGTCATTATTCCTGTTCTGCAACTGTTGGTGCTCGCTGCCAGAGCGAGTCATTGCGTAACCACTCGGTCCTCGTCGGGCAAGTTCGTCTGTGTTCGCTCATTACTCGGGTGACCTTGCTACCGTCCCTCTCCTCCTCCATTCGCTTGACAGTTACATCATCCCTTCCCCTACTCCCATCTATCTAAAATGCAATAACTATAGAGACCTGCAAAATTCGCCTTATTATTTGCTGCGACACTATAATTTGTTGTCACATGCATACGTTTTACTCAGTCTGCAGTTTCACTAGGAGCTTATGAAAACTACCTTGGATCTACTCGATAGCGTAGATATTACTCTAAATCCGGTCAAGAACGTCATGGGATAAAGATCTACCGGCCCTCAAGACCTCTAAATATTCAACTCGATCTCGTCGCCGGCTCCACTCAGATCCACCCTGCTCCCGAGCAGGGTAGACAGCCGCCAGCAGACTATATATGAGAAAGCGCGCGTAAAACGTAAACAAACACAGACTCCCGATGTGTACGTAAAATAAAAGATGCTGTAAGGCGGTTTGAGTGCATGTCTACGGAAAATACGATGAAGGATCGTAGTATTTTTGCTAAACGAGAAGTCTGGAGCAGTTCATCAAGTAAAAAATATCGCCAGAGAACGTAATTCAAGCATGGGATAAATTATATAACTAGTAATAATTAACATAAATAAGCAGAGTATGCTTTAGTCAACAGGATACATACACAACATAAAAATACAAAAAAAAAATAGAATTTATTTACTATCTGTTCGTCCTTGTTTTATTTGACCTGATTCGATTTATGGAATATTATGTTGTGTATGTTTCCTGTTGACTAAAGCATACTCTGTTTACTTGTTTTTCTATTAACTTTAGTTTTCTTTGACAGTCATTTATTTCGCAATGGAGTATGCCCAAGCAACTAAATCCAGTCATGCACTCCCATTGCACAGTTCTTTCAAAGATCATAGTAATAAATGGGTGTTCTAAACATATACATTTTTAACCTTTCATCTGTTTATACGTATATTGTACCAGTGTAAATTGATATTCTGCGCTGTTCTTCTAACCTGGTTTAATAACAGGTCTGCCAGATCGGCGACTGAAGTTGC
>PNEQ01131659.1:52100-65132 GCA_003012365.1 Medauroidea extradentata
CCCCCCCCCCCCCCCCGAGAAGTTGCAAAACCAGATCTGATATCTTTGTATATTAAAAGAATGCACTTCAAACTCTGTTCCCATGTTTCTAAAAATACAGAAACCCATTAGAAATATAATGTTTTAGTACTATTCTAAATAAAAGGCTTAAACTTATTTTTCACTCAATGTATTGTATTGGGAAGATAATAACACGATTTGTAAAACCGAAACATGAAGTTTTTGGTTGACTTAATGTTATATATCTACATATAGAATTATAGTATCACTGCTTAAAATTCCATAGAAAGAGCTACATAATACTATGAGTCGACCTAACGCTCCGCGTACAAAGCCAATACTATTTTTTGTCCAAAGTATAAGTGTCGCCCAAATTACTTCCCTTTTATTGTCTCCAGTGGTTTAAAATCATGCGTTAGGCGAAGACTTGTCTTAAGGCGAATAATTCCCGCCATGTTGGATTAATAAGATTCTTCAGTATCTGCATTACAGATACTCGTTTATGTTTGTCACCGACAACGTAAGTATCGAGAAATATATTTGTAAAGTTCCTGAATTTCTTACTGACCACTATTACCGGTAGCCCTACTACTTTTCCTGTAATCACTGGCAGAAGAAATATTACTTATTTTCTGCAGGTGGTAACTACGAAAACATCAAAGGGGAGTAACAACTCTAAAAATCTTTAGAAGCTAACAATGTGTGCCATAGCGACCAAACGATTTAGTTAAATCTTATGAAATGGAGCTTGTGGCGAAAAAATGGATAAATTCGAGGTGCCTAGGACTCATCATGTTTTGTTTTGAGGCATTTTGCCATCTTGGGTTTGCTTGCCTTTTTCATTAACTGAATTTTAGGGCTCATCACTTAAAATATGGGCATGTCACTGTATAAAGAGTATCAAAAGAAATAATTATGTTAGAATATGATACTCTACTGATAGATATTACTGTTTTGATGCCTGTGACCATCTTTAGGAAGCATGTTTTATTTTACCTATACATATGCCTAATTAAAGATGGAAGTGAAGCCACTAAGACTTAAGAAACTACATACAGTGTGCCTTTATATGCTTGATTTTTAACGTAATATATTTACAGCTGACAATGAAGAAATACAAGTGATTTAGGGAAATATTGTAGACGTACGCCGTTGCATTTCTATGTCGGCTCAGAAAACCGATAACGGGAAAACAACCTGACTTTGCTGTAGTCAACACATATGTAAAATATAAAACCCAAAAAAAATCCCAGGAGGAACTATGACAAATCGCAGAAAAAAAAAAACAAGCAACAACAATTGAAAGTTTAAAACAAGTAATAAAGCGTAAAAATAAAGAAACCTGAGAAAACTCAGGACACCAGAATGAATTCGGCACAGACAATATAGTAGCGAATAGCACTGCAATGGCGAATGTGCGCACAATATTTCACTAAATCATTTACCCTTATATAGATATTCAGAAATACAAATGAAACTAGGTGGGCTCTAAGAGCCACAGATTCTTGGTGAGAAGAATTATGCTCGGAGTTGTTTCAATGCTTACGTGTACGTCTGCAGGTCTGACTTCGTGGTCAGCGATTAGACGTGTATGTCTCAGCGCCTTAGGATTCTACTAGCAAATCACTGGCGGTGGTGTTGCTGTAACCTTATGCTCACTGGCGCAGTCAAATTAGAGACCGTCTCTGCACTAAGACAAGCTGCCAATAACCACGAAGCACAGCTGCAGATGTGTGCGGAAGGCATAACCTTATCACTAGGGCCCGGTAGTTTTCGCGAAAATATTTTTGCCCCACTTTGTTTCAGTGTCTTAAGTGTGCACCTGCAGCTCAACTTCATGATTATTGGCAGAGTGTTTATGTGCAGAGTCGTTATTCATTTGACTGTGCCAATCAGTACGTGGATAACTGTGACACAACATGACTGTGATTTGCGGGTCCTCCAGACGTTGTATGTTAAGGCATCCAATCACTGACCACATAGCAGAGATGCAGGTGCGCACGTAAGGCACTGAAACAAAGTGCTGCTAAAATCTTTTCGTGAAAACTACCGGGCCCTACTTACCACCCATCATTTTCGACCAATTAAACACACTAGAGGCAGATGTGTGGGGCTCTCAGTACGACACACATTCTCCATTTCTCATTCTATACTACGCCTAAACATGCAAGTTGTCATCATGTGCGGCGGTGCTAATGTCAGGAAGTAATAGTAAACACGTCGAGTTCTGCCGACGTAGTCAGTGGCACACGGTGTTTGGTATACTTAATATGACGTATACAGCTTTACTATTAGTACTTTTTTCTACTGCACTACATACACGTGTACATATCATTTCAATTACGGAAGCATGTTTTTAAATTCTAGAACATGCCTGTGTCTTTTTGTTTTACGAAGTTAGTTAGTATTTCACAGATACGGCAATCCGATAGGTTTTTTTCCCCCCATTTCTCGAGGTGCCCGAAAATCATGTTTCTAATAAGAGTGTTGAATTTGTAGCCTTATAGAGACATATTTTGAAGTGTGTGATATTGTTGTAAGTAAACAATTGTAATGTACGTTATGTAGTTTCGTGAAAGAAAGGAATTATCGTAACCTGTTGCAAGACAGTTCAAGTGTAGGTAGGCCACCTGACATGTATTCTGCGCGTTGGTATCCAAGAATGAGAGATAGCACTAAGGACGATACACGCAGAAGTCAATGAACTCGCGTATAATCTACTCGCCGATAACTCGCCTCAATGAGACATTCAGTGGTAAATGTTATAGTATTAAAGATAAAATACGTAGCTGTATGTGCCTATAGCCTACTTTTTTCCACTATAATATCCATACCAAAAGGAAAGCGAAATACTAATTTTCGCCAATTTCAGTAGCACTTCAATACTTTTTTTTTTTGTTCTTTAATAATTAATGAAAGGTCAGAAATGGGTTTACACACATAAATATTGCTTTGAATGTCATTACGTCATTACTAATCCTACGTTACTGTCGCACTTGGAACAGTTTTCTAGAAGTTTCTAACTACCGAAGCTCTGCATATCACTTCAGTAGAGGCCCGGAAATGTCGTGGGTTCAGTGACCTTGAGACTAGACTCCACAGTTTCTTGTCTTCAGCTACTGGTAGTGTACATAGTCTGCTGCTCCAGGAAGTGACCAGCTGTACATCTAACAAGGTAGTGCTGGAGTCAGTGGGTGTTCACATGAAGGTCTGATATTGTTTCACAATCTTCAAGAAAGAGTTCCAGTAACAGTGGCCTAATAGAGACAGTAATTAACATGTCGAGAAGTTTCAAATCTAACATCTTATCAAATAAATACGCAAAATTTCCAGGTCTCTACGCTTGAGCAATGTTGCATCGAGTAACTGTAAAGATACTGCTTTATTTTACCCTCTTACATCATGGCATGGCTTACAAATCATACGTTTGTCAAGGATTCAAAGACCGCTCCAAACCCATAAGTTATTACATTGCGTCATTTATTGAAGTCAAGGCGTATAGATATCCTCTGTCTGTAGTGTATACAACTACTTTACCTTTAACCATTAATAAGAACGATTAATTTAAATGTGAGTTACGCTTGAGCGTTCGTGAACGAGTCGTACGACATCATTTGATTTACACGTACTGTATTCATTCTGCACTGAAAGAAAAATTTTGTAGGAAGTCTTCACTGCTAAATTATTTTGTAGTAACCACAATATAATTTTGTGGTGGCCACAATATTTTAGTGGTGTCAACAAAAGGTTTTTGTGGTGACCACAAAATAAATTTTGCAGGATAAATACCAACAAAATATTTTGTAGCTGCCACAAAATATTTTTTTTTCGTGTGTGTGTGTCCAAGTGTAGGTCAACAACAAATACACAACGTGTGCAGGAAGGAGTTTTTCAACCAATGACATCAGTTGCAAAATACCTACTATCCTATAATACAGCACACAGATACGAGGGCTTGAACTGAGCCTATAACGACACCGAGTGTGTTCTGGGAAGTATAGGCCAGTGGATTCTAGTATTTCGCTAAATACCACGAATTTTACACGTCTCTATAAGTTATCAGAGATATGTTGAGGACTTAAAAATGCCCGTTTTCTTTCAGCCACAAGCTAGAATTCCAACTGTAATTTCATTGGTTGTTGACTTATTTTACCAACGGGAAGTCTCTGAGCCAACAATAACAACGTAACTAAACACAGGCCCATTTCACTGGGTCATCGAGCAGCCAATGAACAGACGTTGTCTGCTTGAATACATAGATGTTCTTGAAGGCTAGCGTACATGTCAGTGAACTCGCGAACGTTTCCTGTCTCTAGAGATATGTTGTAAATAATTTCACACGAACACCGAATTCACAATAAATAGAGACCCTGGTTTTTCGCGAAAAGAATTTTGCCCCACTATGTTTCAGTGCCTTACGTGCGCATCTGCCGTTCTACTTCGTGGTCAGTGATTGGATGTTTTAACTCTCTCGAGCCTTGGGATTCTACCATCAAATCACAGCCGTGAGGTGTTGCAGAGGCTTTAATTTAATTGGCTCAGACAAATGATATACGGCTCTTCACATATACACGCTGCCAATAATCATGACGCAGAATTGCAGATGTGCACGTAAGGCACTGAAACAAAGTGGGGCAAAATTCTTTTCGCGAAAAACCAGGGTCTCTAACAATAAAACAAGCGACGAACCCCGTGCTGGCCAATCTATACGTCACAACAGTCCACTTCGGCAGTAACCAGTGAACATATGAGTTTCAGATCGTTGGGCGTAAGAACATTTCTGCCATATCCCTAGTAACAGCTAATTTCTTGATATTACTACCTACTTACTTATTACTGGATGTGTCCTATATGGAAATTAAAATGTGTTATAGAAGTAATTAACGAACGTCACAGCTCTGGTACTATACTCCGTGCCTGCCATTAAGAAAATTAATTTCTCGCATAGTTAGATAACGCAAAATACAGTCTCTGATTCGATTCTTTCCCACACGGAATATACGACAGACCTGGTAAAATATATATGAGGATCTCGGGGCTTTGTAACTACGAGTCGTACATTTGTTATTATAACATCTATTAACTTAGCTGTATGTTGGAACTATATTAAACATCATTAAATCTGTTAATAAATTATAAGACTGTTGTGGTCTTGCTTGTGACATTTTTCCTGCAACAACTAGTAATTAAAGTAGAGCACTATCCTCACTATCTTGTTGCTATTTTCCAGAGATGAGCTTCTTAAAAGTACGTTAGCACAATTTAAAGTGTTACCACAACTAGGAATTTAACAAACCAGTAAATCTGATTTTATGTCGGTAACATGGTTTATTTGCCGGTAACCTGGAAATTGGTTTAAGAATTTTGCTTGCACCGCCTCAAATATTTCGTGCACACACATATTTGTTATTCTCATGTGTCTTGGAATTGTTAGGCTACATTGTGCGCTTTAAAAAAAAAAATGTACATACTTAAAAAAAGAAATTGAAAATATTAGTCAATTTATTTCCAATTGAATATCACGAAAGACTAGGGGGGAAAAACTTACAAGACGAAGAACAAACAAGGCAAGGTTAGGGAAGCAAGGGAACAGACAGATCGCTCAGAAAACCGTAAATAAATTAAGTGTCGGTGCCTGACATTTAATAACATACTAGGTGCACCCAGGGCCGGAATATGTAAAATGAATCCTTAAGGGCGCGATCTACCGCAATTTTCATCACCTTTTTTAATTTTTTTGTACGAGATATTTGTTTTTTCTTATTTCAGACACAAAATGTGACTAAATTTGACTCTTATGAAATTTTTTATCTCTCATAGTTTTCGCGTAATGGCTTGTTTAAGTCATTTTTTTTGTATGTCTCCATTTTAAGGACTACACTAAAACCAACTGATATACCAAACTCAAACAAATCACAGTGGATAAAGACATTGAAGGCTAAAATGTCATGCTCATAAAAATAAAGAATAAAAATTATTTGTATTTAAAAAAATTATTGAATTTTTAAAATTTTCCGTTTCAGAATTGCCGAAGTTTACCTCTTCCGTGCGACAACTTACTAACGATAAACTAATAATGTTACAATGAAATAACAACGAAATTAAATTATGAATCTGTAATCATGTATGTTATTAACAAATATTTTTATTTAGTAGGCCTATGTTAAAAGTTGAATGTAATAATGACAATTTCGTTACGGACATGAAAATACTGAAACGTCTCTTCAACATTTATGATTAGAGATGATGGTTTATCACGTGATAACTTGACTGTTTACTGGATTTCAACACACGTTCAGCTTACTAGAAGGCTATCCTGGCTTTAGCTTTTACGTGGAGTTATAACCCTATTTGACTGAGCCAATAAGAATTCCGATATTGTAATATTTGGTGCCTGTTATTGGTCTGCAGACAGCTAGGTTGTGTCAGAAGAGTATCACCGAATCATACACGCTGCAAGAATCTACAGTGTTTTCGAGGGTATGTTGCCACAAAATATTTTCGCGTTATATCATCTCTAATGATGGTATACCGCGAAAAATGTTTGTGCCAACATAGCCTTGAAAACGCTGCAGTTCCTTGCAACATGTATGGTTGGGTAACAGCGTCTGACACATACGTTGCTGCCTGCAGACCAATAACAGGCACCAAATATTACAATAGCGGGATTCTTATTGGCTCAGTCAAATAGGGTAACAGCTCCACGTACAAACTAAAGCCAGTAACAATTTGATAAGCTGAACGTGTGTTGAAACCCAGAAAATAGTCAAGCTGTCCCATGATAAACCATCGTCTCTATTCATGATGCGTGTTATGAGGTAGGTAAATATTAGGCAGCGGAGAATTGTAGTCATAGATCAGCCTACTTCGAGCATCTCCGGCTAGAATAATGTTCTCATTGTTGAACAGAGAAGTTCGGACACTCTTATTATATGTTCCCAGTGTGATGAGAACCCTTGAAGGGAACTGTTTCCCGACGTCGACTGCAGCCATCAGGCGGCTCAGTGACGTCACAAGCCAGAGGTGCAAGACGCAGGCGCAGGTTCGACCCCCGCCATGTAACCCGATACCGCTGTTGCCATATATAGTCAGTCCGCCGTCATCCAGGCATTCCAGACGACGTCTTCCTCAGTGGTATTTAGGCCCTATGTCTGGAATTCACGGAACTCATAAATAAATACATATTTACTTATAGGAATATCGGCTTCTGCATAACACGTGGCGATTTACATAATTAAAATTTCATCATACTTAGGACATACAGATGTATTATCTTTGTTTTTTATATTCCTAAACAACAACCACTTCAGTATACTTGGCTAGTCAGCAAAAATACAATACAGTAGGGCCTACAACATATTTTTACACCAAATTTTAACACGTTTTCTCATTTCGTGACTCCGCATACGTAAAAGTAGAGACGTATAACCTATAACGTCGTCAAAATATTATAACGGAGATATGAACCACTACCAGTAACAAAATACGTATTACTTAGTTATCTAGGAATAAGCTGTTGCAGCTGTAGGCTTATCTAACGATAGGACCGCAAGTCGTCAACTAAAATCGAAGATAAGAAATCCCTTCAATTCTACATGTAAATGGACAAAATATTAATGGATTTTTATGTGGTTGTGACTCATAGTATTGGAGTTACCAGTCTCATTTCCAGTTCTGGAATATAAGGCCTAAAACAAAACATCCCTAATTTCTCGATACACCACCCTTGTTTCAGGTCAATTTTGTGGATTACCAAGATATGTTAAAATTTTCGTATAGTATCTGAATGAAAGTGTGACGTAAACTACAATGAAATACTGCGATACTTTGACACAATACTCTCCACAAAATTATTTTTAAAACGTGAAAAAAAAAAAAAGACGTATTATATACAACACTAAAATGTAAGACAGGCAGTTATGTTTGTATTTAACATAAATTTATATAAAGTAACACTTTTATTTAGGAACTCACCGGACAAATGCATGCCAGCGGCGTCATTTAGGGGGGGGGGGGCAGAGGGGCAAATGCCCCCCCCCCCTGGATTTAGAATTTTAAGTGTATGAAACTAATTTTTTGTATTTTGTTACTTAAATAATGCTAACTTAAGCACATGAAACTGAAGTTTTATTATTAAAGTTTCTAATTTAGACATGCTTAAATAATAAAAAAGATGCAACAAGGTCACTGTCGCAGAAAAAAAATCTTGCTCACCCCTCCCCCCCCCCTTTCCGAAGAAAAATCTGAAATGACGCCCCTGGGACATGCATGTTATCTAGACAGAATCTTCAAGTGCGCATATACTGAACAATTACGCAAGCTGGTTTGAACCGCGACCGTAAGGAAATGTCAAGACTTATCTTCGCGAAGTATGTACTCCCCTGGACTAGGCTAGAAGTTACGTAACATGCGAACAGCTGGCCACCCTCTTGTGAAAGCTACAGATCGTCCCCACGGATAGAAACATTTTATCTACGAGGATGTTGTCACCGTTGTAGGCACCGCACACACGCCTGGATGGGAATGTCGGTATGCACGTAAAGTAACGGTTGTTTAAAAGCACCTAGTGTAAACACCCGGTGAGCCACGATAAGGCGATAGCGCGCCTGCTAGTTGCAGTGCCGACAACATAACACTTTCCTTACAGCACCGAGCAGGAAAAAGTGCGGCCAAAGAACTGTCCCTTTGAAAAGGTTTCTCAAGAATACAGTACTATGAATCCTGAGTTATTTTTTACGTTTTCTTTGTCGAAAGGAAATCCAGGCATGCAGTTGTAAGTTCTAAATTACTTAAAGTTGTACAGAAGTTACACAGAACATGGTTTATAAGAACCGTCAGGCTTAATGATGAGATAAAAAATAACGTTTGTTATGTCAGACAGTGCTACAAGACCAATATAATATTCGCCTCTTTGTTACAGTTTGCTCCTTCAATGTGTCATATGTGTTACATTTTAGGACATAGTAGTACAGCTGAAAGTCATTGGAAGATATTCTGCCCGGCAATAACGAAATTACGGCACAAGACAACCTTGGCAGTTGGCAGACGTGTGTGTGTGTGTGTGTATCCGGTGTTAAGCATGCGAAACGCTCGGTCTGTGAATTCAACCCACGAGTTGACGCAACCAATCATCGCTTGGCGAGGTGGTTTACGTTACTGTACGGGGGTGTGACATCTTAATTCCGCGCTGTCAACAGAACGCCCACCTCGTGAGCAAGCAATAGTTAGGAAAGCAAATGCTCCAGTTACACTGGTTATTCCACAAACAAGTGCACTTGTTGGACAGTTTAGTTGGTACAGTCCTCTGTTGTGTGCTCGGTTTACTGAAGCGTGATTACAAACACCCTTCATCGCACTATTCCAATAGAAGGCGCTATCGATATATTATAATCTATTATCAAAGACATCATCGCATACAGTCTGTAAATCACACACGGAAATGTATAACATAACTTACCACTCGTTAACTCAGCGCAATACCCAGAATTCCCTCTCTACTACCAATTCCCTCCTGCAATCAGTTGACATTTTTTTTTCACGAACATTTAACGGTTTAGTTTCTGGGATGAAGGGAGCTGTTTGAAAAGTTAACTCGTTCGTGGATAGACTATATAGTCTATTCAGTGGCAACGAGTGTACGCTGACAGTTCTCTGCTGTTTATTACTTGTTAGTTCTCTGCATTTTTGTGTTACCAGCATCATTTATTTCGGCTTCGTTCACAGTTACGGAGACTGACGCACGTATTAAAAAATTACATACAATTGATTTACTAACTGGAATTATAATCGCCAGCTGTCAAAAATGTGCATTTGCCCGTGAAAGGTACTGTACCAAAGGCACAGCGAGGTTCACAGATTTCAATCTCTGTCCTCTCAGACCTGGACTGTCGCGTTTTCATCATCTTGCGAGACAGTCAAATCATAGCCGTTCTGGTACAACTATGCCTACAGAGGTTTTGCTGGCCTTGCACTTTAATTTCGGCAGACAATGAAACACCCTTTTATCCTATTCAGTTGACACGTCTTTTGATTTTTTTTTTTTTTTTTTTTTTTTTTTTTTTTTTTTTTTTTTTTTTTTTTTTTTTTTTTTTTTTTTTTTTTTTTTTTTTTTTTTTTTTTTTTTTTTTTTTTTTTTTTTTTTTTTTTTTTTTTTTTTTTTTTTTTTTTTTTTTTTTTTTTTTTTTTTTTTTTTTTTTTTTTTTTTTACGTAACTAACGCTTCCTTACACTGCCAGTCCATTTATATGTGTCCGGAACACACTGAGCTGCAACACTCAAGAAATAACCTTACAAGGTGAGTATTCCTTTGGGTTTACTTTTAAAATCGTGCATCTTAAAAGTCTTACAGGCAATCTATGGCCGCCTAGTGCCCTGAACCTCAAGGTCACGAGTTCGAAACCAGCTTGAATAATTAATTAGATTAATGATTAGGTTAGTGTAGCCCGTAAACTATAACAGGGTTTTTCTCGGCTGGAATGTTGGAAAATAATAAATAAAAAAATTACATATGATGTGCAGCTTAATATACCGAGTGTGTTGGCGGATTGAGGAGTTAATAATAGAAAACAAAGGGGAGAGGGAAATTTTAAACGTGTTTCATAATTTTACTTCACTTAACTAGGTAAAAAAATACGCAGTAGTTACCACTACTATATAAATGAAAATGTCTTAGTTTGAGCACAACTGAACGCCTATACGCAAACAAATAAAATGAGGGGACAATTACTGATGCGATTTCTTTGTCGGCGCTGGGACTGATCAGGAGTTCGTGGAAGGACGAGGAGGGGAAGTAGGGAAATGTGAGACGGAGGAGCAAACAGGTTGGCAGGACTGTCCGGTACACGTGCTGAGGCTGGCTACTGACCTCTCTGCTCGCTGGTCACTTGGCGAGTGACACGCTGCTCCACGCGGCTTGTCTGCTGCGTCTGTTGCTGTTGTTGCTGCACGATCTGCTGCTGCTGTTGCTGCTGCTGCTGAGTTTGTTGCTGGCGCTGCATGGTCGTTTAGTTTCGAATAGCCTCACAAGAGCGTAAAAAAATAACACACAACACACGTACAGGGGTGGTGGGAAGTTAGCCACGCGAGGGAAAAAATATGCTAGTTTAAAAAAATATTCACGTAAACACGAATATGTAAAAATTTAAAAAATAATGCGAAGAAGATCTTCGCACCTTCTTCCGTTTTCTATTAGTCCGCGACAGATAAACCGTTATCTGCCTTTTGGTTCCACGCGGCGAATATCAAAAAAATTATAAAGTTCCTTCCCTTCCTAAATGCCTGCCACGGCGTCAGTTAGCAGAAGTCAAGTCATGATGAAAGGATCCCCGAGCCAGTTAGATCGATAACTGCAAGACGTCGGTCGAAAGCGAAGTGCGAGCGAAGTGTGGCTTGCGCGGCGGCGGGAGGCCTCAAGGTTCTCCTCCCGTGGGCGTTATGGAGGGGGAAGGGGACTGATGACGGGGAGAGGGGAGTTGGAATACCTTGCTATGTCGCCTCCCCTCCTTCCCTCCCTCCCTTCTAACCTACCGTGCCAACCCCTTCCGAGTAATCGTGGGTCGGCGGACAAACAATCTTTACCCACCCTCTTCGTACCTCTCACCTACTTAGTCATGCGGTCTTTTTTGACATCTACACGTAGCAATCACACATTTTGCCTCACTCACCGCACGATTGAAAGACTTTCTCGAAAAATCTCCATGCTTGATCGCTGGACGAACACGTTGTTATTTTCACGTCATAATGCCAATCACGGCGAAAAGATTGTCAGTTCACGTGCATAGTAATTTATAGAAAATATGAAACCGTCCTGGAATATTCAGTAATTAAAAAGAATATAACCATCTACGAAAAGGAAGAGGAAGAGACGAACAAAGAATAATGTTTTCAAGATACCTGTAAACATTTTTCTGAAGCACATCAAAGTAAGCTGACAAACACAAATATTGAAATCTTAGACAACCGTACATAGATTTATTACCTGTTAACTGGATGGTCCGCCGTTTTAAAACCCTGAATATGGCGCGCAGTGTGGCGGGTAAGTAAAATTTTACTCCAGTTCTACGCTATACATGTGAGGGCTGACAATAGCGCATTATATGTGCCGTCCTATGTCACCCTTAGCTTTCCATCGAATCAGTTCCTCATAAACATCAACAAATCTCGCCCTTGGCGAGTTCCTTGTACAGTAATTTCTACGGTAGTACTAAATATCTAGGGAAAGGTAGTTTTCGCGAAAATAATGTTGCGTCACTTTGTTTTTAGGCTTTACAAACACACATACAGCTGTATTGTATGATTATTGTCTGTGTGTATTAACGCAGGGTCGTTTTCATATTGACTATGTCCTGACCTTAGAGTAAATATAGGGTAAAGGGAGTATCCTCTATACAACTGCGTACGAAATTGTGTGTTCAACATGTGTCACGTGACTTTAGTGAAGTATGCGCGCGGGATTTGAAATAACATTGAGAGCCATTAGAACCATATTAGTCAATTTCTTTAATAAAAAGTTACCAGTACAGTATTTATCTCATATATATCCTACTCGATATAATTTAAACCAAAATTTACCAATTCCCCTAGTTCACAAAACCATTTCTCAAAGATCATCCACATTCTTGCTTTCAAAAATTGTAGCAATTCTTCCTGAAAATATAAAAAATAATAATATAAATAAGAAGAAAATATATATTGATCGATGGTTAAATAACTTAACTGATGATGAGTTGTCTTTAATCTTTAAGTAGTAGTTTTACTTTAGTTAATTATTTTTACATTCTTTTTATTTCAAATTGTTAAATACAATCTGTATCCATCAAAAAAAATATATTTTTTTATTTCATGCAGCATTCAATTTTTGTTTCTCAAATTAATTTATACCAGATGACAAGTTTTATTACATAATTAACCGCAGCTATAGAAAATAATTTGTCTAGTAGCACTCACACACAAGCTTTGCTTATGTGAGTGTGATGTCTTCCAATATATAAAAAGTATTTATGTAAAGGGCTGTAATCGATGTATGGAAATAAAA